>OZ005736.1:212479641-212647141 GCA_963930755.1 Eudasyphora cyanicolor | reverse complement strand
TTTATAGATGCACCTGCTGTCGGATCGGGAGCACCGCATACCGTGTTGATGGCCGTCGGCTGCTCGCTTAACAATTCATCGAGCAGACGTTGAGCTGTGGGCAGTATTTGTTGTGGCAATTCACTTATTAAATATTGGGCGAATTTTTGCAGTTGATCACGTTGTAAACGGGTCAATGATTCGGACACAGGCGCTCTCAGACACACCTCCAATGCCTAGATTAATTATTCGGTAGACAATGGGAGCCAAGAACAACAGTCATGAAAAGGGGTTTACCATGTACCATGTGGAAGTATAAGAAAATATGAAAATTACCATAATCAAGAATGTACGAAAATTACAAACCACCAAAACAACGCCACCACCAACACCACATGACACGACGATGCCAAGGAAGCACAATAGAAAAGTACCAACACAACAACAACAACGTGCATTTATGACTGTCTTCCTTAAGGGCAAATGTGGTCGTGGCACTGTCTGTCGTCTTTGTCATATGGTGGTGGTGCTGCTGCAACACTGGTGGAGGGAGGAAGGTATTACTTACACAATGTATTCGGTGTAAACAAACGGCCACAACGTGAGAACACCAGTATGCACTTGAGTTGCATGTGCAATTACATGACGATATGCGTCTTCGATCGAAGGTAACGGCTACATTGAAATTCTGGCTCGGTGTTTGACACACTACCGTTGCGGAAAGGTGGAAACCTGCAACGAATTACGACGATAATGATAAATGACAATGTTGGAATATAGAAATGTGTGTGTGCCTTTCTATACAACAGCAATAGACTATTTTTAACACTCGTCGCCGTCATCCTCCTCTTCTTGACTATTGGTGCTACTGCAACAATTGGTTACGTACCTATTTGTAAGGGCTCTTTGACGGCACCCGTTTTGAAAAGCTGATCACCACGGTTGAATTCATCGGATGAACTATTTGCTAAACACGAATACAAACGGATGTCTTCTTCGTTGTCCGGAAAACTCCAGAATGCAATGCGCAACTGCAGCTGTTCTGGTACCGGGGGATAAACGTGCTCCACCAGTTCGAATGGTATGTAGGAAGCAACACACTTTGCTGCTAATTCGGTAAGGGTTGGAACATCTGGAAAAGAAGGAAATGATGACAGAAAGTATTAATAAAGTGATAAAAAATAAAAATCAAATTAACAAAAAAAAGTTAGGCAACATCTCAAAACTTGTATCTATCTATCTATATGCAACAAATTAGTATTGTAATAAACAACACAAATTAGTTCCACTAGCCACTACATATTAATACGACAACAAGGCTAATTACATATCCCATGGTAAAGTTTGGTTAAGTTAGGAAGGTTGGTTATGGTTGCTGTAGCATTTTAAAAAATGTCAGTCTGGTTTGTCTGGGCAACTGGTGTTCCTCAGCTACGATGGATAGTGGGTGTGCTCCGAGTATGGAATTCATTAGATGTGTTTATGGCATCTGCAACTGCATCAGTGTGAGTTCCATCAATACCTGCATGATAGGTTCTTATCTAGAAGCTCTCTCATTTATCGTAGGACCTCTCTCTCTAGATCTGTCTAGTTGGTGGCTGGGGTGGCTCTGATGGTTGTGCTGACGCACGGGTATGATCCTCGACACCTAGTGCAGATGGTCCACTGGGGAAATGAGGAGGCAGCTTGCAGCAGTTCTTCAGTCAGCATTCTGGTATGATTGAATATTTTTCCCCTACGTATCACTCAAATTTACAGACCACACTGCCGCCGCATAGCTAACCACAGACCGGCCTATCGCCGCATAGCTAACCACAGACCGGCCTATCGCGTTGTAAGATGTCAACAAGGTTTCTTTATCTGCGCGCCAAGTGCTGCAGGCTAGAGACTTGAGGACCTTGTTCCTACTTTTGATAGCTGCGGCGTGCGCGGACGACTATCCAATGTGACCCCAAGAATCTTGGGGTAGTTAGTGGTCGGAACTGTTCCACCGCCGACCAGTACAGTATTTACTTCGGTTCCAAATTGGAAATTTTGTCTTATTTTTTGTATTTGACCAGCAGGTACGTAGCGAGCAGCGATGATGCCCGGAAATTATTTTCTGCTACCCGAACATCAGAAGGATTGGTCAGCTCTCTGAAGCAGTTGTTGGTGAATTCACTGAAGTTTGGCCAGTTGGCTTTCTCTTGGTTAAGGAAAGTGCGGTGTTCAGAGGTTATGAAGTCGAGTGGTCTATTAATGGAGACGATTATGGGGAGGAGGTCTGAACCAAGCGAAATGACGGGTTGTCATGTTACGTCATTTGTCAGACCTGGTGACACGATGTTGATGTCTGGCGAACTGTGACAGTCACCCATAATCCTGGTGGGGACGTCCTCACTCACCGTGAAAAACGTGGAGCCATCAATATGCTCTGCCAGTGCTGTGCCCCTCTGGTCATTACCTAGAAGCTAGAGTCTAGCTCAAAAAGGGTGGTGCATTCCTGCGACCTTTTAGGATCCATTGAAATTCCCTGTTTTATTGCTGCGCCTGATCTATGGAGGGGGGAAATGAACATGAATGGTAAAGTGTAAATTGCAATTTGTTAGGATTGGAGAAAGGAGGGAAAGCGAAGTAGGAAAAGAAGATGAGAAGTTGAATGGAGCGAAAATAAAATGTCATGACACAGGAGAGAGCATCGACTACTTCTTTCCATTCAACTCTACATCGTCTTTACACTTTACCATTCTTTTTCATTTCCCCCATCCATAGATTGGACACAGCAATAGACCAAAAAATAAGGTAAACACAATGGATCCTAAAGGGTCTCCGATAAATCTCTAGAGCGTTTTTTAAGCCCGAAAGAAGTTGAAATTGTAAAAAATTACGTAAAGAATTAAATTTTAATAAAAAATGTTTTTGTTCGAAAATGATTTTGGGCATGTAGCCTCTACGGCTGTTTATGACGAGATGAGCATTTTTGACGTCCAATTTTGGGTCACTTTTTCGAACATTGCTGGCCGTATGACACGTATAACAAAACAGCTGTGGTCTCCAGTCCAAAGTTATGAGCAGTTAACTTTTCGTACAAAATGGCCCTTTTGTGTGGGAGGTATCAAAAGGGGCGAAGTGGCCCCCGCCCCTCAAGGTGATAGCGAGAGATAAACTATTACAATGTATAAATTATGAGGGAATCAATATTTCACGAAGTTTTAAGGAGGGCGGTACTAGAAAGAGTAGATCAATATGGCCCATCTTCGAACTTATCCTGAGATAAAAAAAATATGAGCACATACCAAAGTTAATCTGCCACACCTTTCGAGAGTTATCGTGCGCACCAGCAAGGTAGACAGACATACGATTTCCGCCTAACATATTGGAGTCTTAGGATACTCCTTCGATGTGACAGATGTTTGACCCGTAGCAAATGATATATATCCTCCTCCATTAAAGTGACCCTCACTTTTGTGTAACAAAATTACTTATAATTGGTAACACTACCAGCGCTGATACCTATACTTCATGTAGCCACACCGGAAATGGTCGAGAGGTGTCAAATCGCACGATACCAATTGACAAGATTATCACCAAATTTTGATTTCAATAAATCTATTGTTGATTCTACTTGACAGCTAACTATTTCATAAGTTCTGCCTAAGCAAAAAAAACTCCCATCTAACATCCCTATGTATCCTTAGAAGTGCTTTCAATGTAGATATTGTTGCTTCCAAAATGCAGTTCTTTTGTTTTGCTGAAAATATCTCTTCTATCCACCACTACTACCTACCACTGTGTGCTGATGGTATAGGGTAAACAAAATATTTACAGACCGTACCAGTCCCGTGAAAGCCGCTGTAACAAGAACAAGCAACATTCCTTCCCTAATTTTGCAAATTGAAGTGAATTTTTTAGAGGTGACGGAGAAGGAGTAATAATGTCCAGACATACTGGCACCATTACTCATCCATAAGAGAAGCATTGCACACGCAATGACGAAAAATGCAAACAAACAAAAATACTGCCAAAATACATTAACACCGTATGGTTTAGTTTAAATAAGTAAGGGAGACTCAGTCCATGAAATTATGTGGTTTGGTATGGCCGAGCTTATAATGGTGGGCTGGAGTTGCGTGGATAATAGGGGATGTGGAGAGGGGTTTAGATGAAAGACATGGATGCCAATAGTGTCATTAACATTGTTATAGTAATTTCCCGTCGTGTATGTCCATAGCGACTGTGACAATGCACAGCGGTTCAAAACCGACATCCATTGACGAAAGTTCTGTACATTTTGTTCTACACCTTTTCAAGGTTATATTTTAGAAAATGTAAATCATAATAAGAAATCGTAAATCATAATGGGAAAATTTAAATTCTTAATGGGAAAATCTAAATTGCTATTGAGTACGTAATGCTACGGACGAGAACCACGTTAATTGTACATAAAAAATGGCGATGGTCTCCGATTTTGCTGAAACTTAATGGAAATGTTAAATTTCACAGTACAGCGTTTTTCAGCTCACTGATTTGCGACTCAATTCCGAGAATAGGACGTGAAAATAGCCCCAAAAATAAGAACTTCTGCATCATTCGTATAGGCAAGTTGGCTCAATTAATAATTTAATGGCCATACGCATTTTTTTGCTCGAAGTGGATTTTTAGCACATTTTCTATATTTTTCTGGGTATATCGTGAATATCTCTTTTGTGTCTGAAGCAAAGATGAAGATATTGAATATGAAAAAAAAAAATGCGGAACAAACCTACACGAGAAGTGCATCCAGTGCTGTGTTCGTTTTGTAGAACACAGACTCCATTTGTGTTCTTTTTATAAGTTTACTTGTTTATAATTAAATTTATGATATACATATTTTGTAATTGTTTTCCAAATTTCTAATTTTTTCACCGGATTATGTCAATGTTTTTTGATGTTAACAATTTATTTCATTAGTCGACAGAGTTTTTCTATCTATCACTCAATATATTATACGAGAGATTATTATTATTAAAATATCCCGGGATTCATTTAAAAAAACTCCTGGAATTCCGGATTTTTCGGGATCGGGATATTTTTATCCTAACCTAAACCTAAGGGCCACTTTTAACCTTGTCTACAATCGGGTTTTAGTTGAATTCAGAAATCTCTAATAGAACAAAAGCTGCTGAATTTTAGTCGATGCAAAACGATTCTCAACCACTGTGCGATATCGACGAGACATATCAAAAGCTTTTAGCAATATCAGATGCAGCATTTATTATGGCTATAACCGGCATTAATATTGTCACCATCGTTACTGCGCTATACCAATGGTGAGGAATGAGGGATCGTTGTCTCCATCATCAACACCATTCGAATGAATTCCTCTTACCCCTCAAAAGAAACGACTGGGACAACAACGGCTGCAATGATGATGACAACGTCAGTCATGGGCTAATAAAATAAACTTGGCGAGAGACCTCTAACAGAAGCCGGAGAAAGCTCAAACGACGACGACGGCGTCAAAGGAAATATAATGTTTCTTTGTTCCACCCAAGATACGAATGAAAGGATACACAAAGAGGCAAAAAGGGGAAACTTTCAATGACATCGAACTATTGCCCTCGTGATGAACTTTTCTGAAATGGTCAATGAAATTCCATTGTTGTTGTTGTTGTTTTTGTGTAAGTGTGTGTGTTTGGAAAATATTCAAGTATAAACAGCCATTTGGTCTTCCCAATGAGTGTGTTTATACTCTATTGCGTTTCTTTGAAAAAACTAAAGGAAACATAAAATAGAAAATCATAACACTTGTGGCTGTATTCCTGATTCACATACTGACATAATTGGTCATTTTAAGCACCGCCAGACACCTCCTAGTGTGTCTCAAGCTCTTGGTGGAATTGATTTATAGGCAGACTATAGATGTTGTCTCCGTTTTCGAGAACGGTAGTTAAAGTGGTTTTATGTACATATACGTAGAATGTTCAAAAAAATTTGCGAATTTTGTATTTTTTCAAAAAGTATTTATTTATTCATGAATATCTATTTTGTCCCCTTCAAAGTAATTCCCCTCGGGCATAATACACTTCTGCCAAAAGTTTTTTCCAATCCCCGAAGCACTTCAAATAATCATTTTTTGTGATCTTGTTCAGCTTCTCCTTCGATGCCATCTTTATCTCCTCAATCGTGGCGTAGCGTCGTCCTTTCATGGGCCTTTTCAGTTTTGGGAACAGAAAATAGTCACAGGGGGTTAGGTCAGGGGAATACGGTGGCTGCGGCACCATTACTGTGTTGTTTTTGGCCAAATATTCGCGCACAAGCAACGATGTGTGTGCAGGGGCGTTATCATAGTACAAAAGCCAGTTTTTGTTCTTCCACAAATCCGGGCGTTTTTGGCGGATTGCTTCGCGCAATTTGCGCATAACTTGCAGGTAATATTCTTTATTGACCGTACTACCCTATGGCAATAACAATGCACCACGCCCCTGCAATCAAAGAAAGCTGTGAGCTCGGGCGTCCGGCACGCTGTTCGTCCTTCGCATCTTCTCGGCCCTCTAAGAACATTTTGTACCACCGATAAACGTTGCTTTGGTCCAAGGTAGCTTCACCATATGCCACAGTCAACATTCGGAATGCGTCAGCGCACTTTATTTTGTTTTTCACACAACATTTGATGCAGATTCTTTGATCCATTTTCTGAAATAGATAAAAATCGAAGACATGTTAAAAAAAACAACCAAGCACAACAGCTGTCAAAAATTAACTAAACATTAAAAATGGCCGACCTTGTCAGCATAAGTAAGGGACATGAGTACCAACATAACGATATGTTTTGAACATACCTCGTACTATATGCTTTTCCATGCAGGAAATAAAATAACAAGAAACCCAGTAAGCAAAGTTAAAAGTCGGGTCAGGTCGCAAACCTACCCGAAAAAAGTGTCTCGCAAAATTGCCCATTTTTACAATTCAATATCTACAACTTTGCTTTAGTCACAAGAGATATTCCATACGATAATATTCCATACGATAAAATATAGAAAAAGTGCTAAAAATCCACCTTGAGCAAAACAAATTGGATGACCATTAAATTTTTAACTGGGCCAATTTGACGTGAACCGATATGAACCATTTTGTACACTGAGTGGAATACTTTGTTATTGTTGTTGTTGTAGCTTGGAGACGTTGATGTGATAATCCTTAAGTCTATTTTTGTTACAGACTTCGTTCCGGTATATATCCGATTATGGCGGGAACCTTAAGTTGTTTTTTCATCTTGCTCATTGTTGTCCGGATGTTATTTAATATTTTCCTGCTAATCATAGGGATTGGGTGTTATTTGAGTTTACAGTTTCTATTCTCCACTACACGGGTAAAAATCGTCATTTTGGATATGTTTGAATTAAAAGAAAATATACTAGGAAAAGATTTGTTAACAAATAATTTTTTTTGAAAATCAAGAAATTTTGTTTGGAACGCATATATTTGTTTGCAAACTGACTCATAAATAAAATATGTGTTTACACACAAACAAATTTAAATGTATTTTAAAACATTGCTGACTTATTCGAATCTTAGTTAGTTTTCATGTTAAACTTTATGTCTTTTAATTTATGAATATTCCAATTCATCACTTTTTGTCAATCCATCAATGCAATTTATATATATACGAAAGATTATACGATTTAAGTTTTAATTAAATTTTACAAACATAAAATTTATAAAAAAAATGCTCTTTGAAAATCTGAAAAACGGAATACTTGTCTTTAAATTAAGGCATTGATACATTGCCAAAATACATAAATACAAATTATTCTTTGTTTCGGAAATACTAGTTCCAAATAAAAAAATATTAGAATGGGAACATATTATATTTGTGTGTGTCAAATGTTATATTTATATTTGGAGTGTACCCTAAACATATGTATATTTCAAGCGGAATATGTTTGGGACAATATACTACCGAATCGATTTTTTTCAGCGTGTAGGAACGCTGCATTTCTTTCAATAGTCGTCATGATGTTAAGCTAAAAGCTAAAAATAGACTTCCCTGTTGTTGTAGTGGCAGTGTGTCCGGTGAGTAGCTGCAGAAACTTGAATTATGATGATAAAATGAGCTCTGGCTGGAAATCGAACCCAGCACCTTCGGAATCCAACTCTTATTTTGCTGGACTAAGTCGTGCATTAGAAAAGTTGGACGAAATATGTTTTTTTGTAGATATTGCAATTTTATTGAACATTGCATAGAAAGTGAAATATTTATATGAACTACAATACAATGTAAATTTATATTCTAATTTTAAGGCTAAATGTTTGCACCGACAGACCAGATATTGCATAGAAAATTTCGAAAAAAAAATATTTTTTATAAAAAAATATTTTTTATAAAAAAAATAATTTTTATAAAAAAATATTTTTTATAAAAAAAATAATTTTTATAAAAAAATATTTTTTATAAAAAAATATCTTTTATAAAAAAATATTTTTTTTTGTATTAACTTTGGTTAACAGTTGTTTTTGGAAGATTTTGGAGAAGTGTGCTTTCACAAAGATTTCTCATTCGCTTGTGTGTAGAAATCAACCATATAGAGCTCCGTATCTCCCATACAACTGCAGCAGAACTGTTGATAACGAGTGGCACGGCTCAGAAATCATGATCCAGTATGTGTGCTGCCAATTTTTAATACATATTTATACACCACCGGGAGAGTACCCTAGTTAGAATCACAAAGATTTGCAGACAGAATAAAAGCAAGCAAGCAACAAAAAAATATTTTTTTATAAAAAAAATTTATTTGTCAAAAATAATAATAACTATTACAATTTTATTGAACATTTCATAGAAAGAGAAATTCTATAGAAAATTGCACCGAATTACACAATTAAAATTTCATCAAAATTGCATATTTAATGGAATTGCATTTGTAGAGAAAATTTCGAAAAATAATTGATTTTTTTTATAAAAAAATGTTTTTTATAAAACAATTATTATAAATCGCTTTTTTATAAGACAATATTATCAAAAATCGACTTCTTATAAAAAAAAATTGTCAAAATTGGTATTTAAAAAAAATTCGTCAAAAATGAAATTTTGAAAATTCAAAAAAAAATATTGTAAATTTCATTTTTTCTATAAACTATCTTCAAAGTAGATTTTTTTTTTAAAAAATTGTTTAAAGTAAAATTTTTTTTCGAAAATTAAATTTAAAATATTTTTTTTTGGAATTTTTTTTTTATATTGTATATTTCTAGAAAATTTCTTCGAAATTGAATTTTTCCAGAAAATTTTGTTGAGATTGCATTTTTTGTTAAAATTTCTTCGAAACTGAAGTTTCCCAGAAAATTTCCTTCATCGGCCTTTAATATAGTCAACGACCTTTAATCCGGGCAGTGGGTTTTTAATACGTTCAGGTCGATGACCAGATTAAAGACTTTGACGGATTAAATGCGAATGACTACGGATAAAAGGTACATTATACATTCTGAAAAATATTTGCCTTTATATAAAGTATAAATGTTTAAGATTCAGTCAGATCAATTGAAAAATGTGTTATCCGGAGCGCCAAAAAGTCTAATCCGAAGGAACGGTTCTTACTATACCAAGACATGGATCGATGTTCCCCAATTTCTCTAGGAACGATTATGTGCAATTTTAAGTATAAATGCTTAAATTTCTGTCAAATCAATTGAAAAATTTGTTTCTTTGTAGTGTCAAGAAGTTTTATCGGAAAGGCCTTTATATGGGGCTAAATCAAAACATGGATCTATGTTCCCCATTTTCTCTACGGAAGATAATGGGTAATATGATGTATAAAGAATCGATGTGCCCCATTTACGCTGGGGATGATTAAGTGCAATATAAAGTACAAATGCTTACATTTTCTGCCGGATCAATTAAGACGCGTTTTCTCTAGAGCGCCCAGAAGTGTAATCGTAATTTTTTATAGCCATACTTGTCTGTCATTCTTTGCTAATTTGAATTAAAAAACAAGTAAAGAAAGGCTATATGGTACCCTAAAGCTCTTTGGTAGAGCAGAATAAGCTTACATATAGTTATTCTGAATGTAAATCCTTACACAGTGACGCGATATTATTTTTCCTGTAAGTCTTGTCGAGTAAAACAAGAATCTTTTTTTGAAATTTGCCAGTAAAAACCGAAGTTCTGGTCTACAAATTTTAAAAAAAATTACTGCAGAAACGGAGCATGTTTTTCAAATAATCTGGGTGCGCTGAATTCGAATCTGGCATAAAAATTGGGCTATCACTTCTTGTTAATTTTTAATCGCATGCCGGCAGTACTGTAAAACAGTCAATACTGACACTACAATTTCACAATTATTAATTCGACAGAAGCCCACATTCATTCTAAATCTTCATAATAGTAGCGTTTACGCATGACAGGGACATTGTGTATTACCGATTAAAGCTATACTCGGTAGGAAAAAATTATATCCAATATCAGATATTATTTTGGTTTTGCTGTCATAAAATTGGACAAATCGTGGACACTAGTGGACAATAGTTGCAGACTGTTTTATACAAGTGGTCAAAGTACAAGAACATATTCTAGTACTTTGTAGAGAGTCAAGTAACCACCAAACCCATTGTTATTTCTGTTTAACTAAAGTTGCTTGATTCAATATGAAAAATCGAAAAATACAGGGTGGAGCGCGGGAATTTGCTTTTTTGCACTGCAGGCTTTGGCGCACTGTTGGTCGAAGGGAGTGAAGAGTGTGCGTGGCTTATAGTGGCTGACGGGAGATAAAAATGTGCGTGGTCCAACAATTGTCAGCACGGGACTATTTGACACGGCGGACCTCTTGTGGACATTCTTGCAACAGTACAGTACAGACGTTGATGGTTTATTTCAAAAAATTAACCAGCCATATGACAAAATTGAATGGAGATTATTTATTGATGGTACTAAGTACAGTTTAAAGGCTCTTTTTTGCATAATGGGATTGATGATCTTAAGGTGTGCGATTTAAATTTCTTTGTATATATAGCATAGACCGTCGTAAATAACTGTAAATTAATCTGCTTCAGGTCATTGGTTTGTTGTTCCTTTGTCTATGGGATAGTCGCGCTACATGTCATCATTACGTCGGAACAGAGTGGTCAAAAAGAACTGAGTATTCACCAGGAAAACAAAACATTTCAAATAAACCATTAATTGATCCAAATGACGTTCCTCATCCGCCGCTGCATATAAAATTGTCCCCTTTTTATGAACTTTGTCAAGGCTCGGGACACAGATGGTGTAGCATTTAAATAAAGGATTTTCCAATAGGGATGATATGAAAAATCCACTTTCCAGACGACCTACGACCTTGACACCCATGAGCAATATTTTAGCTCTCGTTAAGAGCTATCTTCTTGCCATTGACCGATTGTGGCTACGTGCCACACAGCAAATGAAACAATTGAATTGTTGCGAGAAAAGTTTGGGAATTCGATTATTTCAAGAAATTTTGTTATTGAATCGCATCCAAGAAGTTGTGATTTAACACCATTAGACTATTTCTTGTGGGGTTAATTGATATAAACCAGACTTTCTTCAAGCTTTACAAGTCAATATTGAACGTGCCATTCATGACATACGACTTGATTCTTGGGGGCCATTTGAATGACGTTTTATTTCGAACTTAATTGTATCGATTGTACTTCACATTAAATAAAAAAAACTTTTGAATTTCCTTAACAATAAGTGTGGGTTTTTTTTTTTTTCAAAGAAATCATATCACTCTTATTGGAAAACCCTGTATTTGTTTGCGGTTTTCCTAAAATTTCATATGCTAAAATCAAAGAAGACATGTTTGTTGGACCTCAAATGAGGAAGCTATTGAATTATGACAATTTTTCACAATGTTTATTGGAGAAAAAATATGCAACCAGGAAATCGTTCAAGAACAGTTTTCTTGGAAACAATAAGAGTGAAAACTACAGACAAATGCTGCTGAATTATTGAAAAATTATCACGAATTAGTTGCACGAATGTCACTCAAAATGCATTTTCTTCATCCGCATTTAGATTTTTTTCCACAAAACCTAGGGGCGGTTAACGACGAACAAGGGGAGCGTGCTCACCAAGATTTAATGAAAATTTAAGATATTATCAAGGATTTTGGGACAAAATCATGCTGGGCGACTATTGCTGGACTCTAATACACCGAACCAACAAAATACAAACGACGTTCAAATAATGCCATTCACTTTTGAAAATTCTTTGATTTTTTGCGATTTTCCAGAATCGATCGTCATATTGAGTTTACCCAAAATTTCCAAATTGGGTTGGATCACCCGAATATACAGAATACAATGACAAATGTAAAATTTCCCATGTACTATAATGATGGCAATACATATCGCATACATGTTCAATAAGTGATGAATACAACAATGCGAATTAAAACATACTGAAAGCAACAAGAACAATACTCCTTCTCGACAAGCTCATACAATGACAATGAAGTTTGCAAACAAAAAAAAGCAGAACTCAGCATCGAGTAAACGCACAGTGGAAGAGGATGTACTAGTATTATCTATACGAGGTGTGCTCAAAAATTAAGGTGACTTTGTAAAATAAAAAATATTTATTCATCAATATCAATTCCATTCCAATTCCTACGAATATGCCAATTTTGCGCTCAACAGTAAATACTTCAAAGACATTGAGCTGTACCGTATTGTAAGTGATTCGCACTTGTTCCAGTTGGCGTCGTTGTTCGTAACATCATTTCGTCATATCTAGCTTTGTCATCTTTATGCCAAAACGAATGTTTTTGGTATACATGAACTAACAAAAAACCTTTTTATAACTTAAAAATATTTAAAAAAAATTGCATTGAATTAATCATTAATGTAAGGTCATTTCAAACCGAAACTAGAGAAAATGTAACGGGTGGTCCAAGTAGAGATACTTTTTTCAATAGCCTTTTTTGACAGATCACGTGTGAGTCGTGTCATGCTGTCATGTTATTTTTGTTATGTATTGTTTGGCATTTCATCATGGAAAGACTTACACGCCTGCAGAACGTTTACAAATTGTTCAACTTTATTACAAAAATTCACGTTCTGTGAGGAATGTGTTTCGTGCACTTGGCTCAACTTATTGTCAACATAATCGGACTCGCAACACCATCACCCATCTTGAGACCCAGCATTCATTATTGGATAATATTCGACCGAATAGACCACGTCCAACACGCAGTGAAGAAAATGTAGCTGCCGTTCGCAGCTTGGCGCCTTTTCGCCGAGATCTTAAATTGAAAGCATACAAAATACAGCTTGTGCAAGAACTGAAGTCGCCCGACCTTCCCAAGCGACATCGCTTCGCTCTCTGGGCTCTTGAAAAGTTCCAAGAAGATCCGACGTTTTCGAGCCAAATAGTGTTCAGCGTGAGGCACATTTCTGGCTCAGTGGGTATGTAAACAAGCATTTGGGACGAAGAGCAACCTGAAGAGATTCAAGAGCTGCCACTTCATCCAGAAAAAACAACGGTTTGGTGTGGTTTGTGGGCCGGTGGAATCATCGGTCCATATTTCTTCATAAATGATGCCGGTGAGAACGTAACCGTCAATGGCGACCATTATCGTACCATGATAACCGACTATTTGATGCCTGAAATTGAAGTCGTGATCTGGGCTACATTCGGTGAGCAGATAACTTCACGTTTTGGGCCTGTCGATAGGCCACCAAGATCGTGTGATATCACACCGTTAGACGTTTTCCTGTGGGGATCTGTAAAGTCTAAAGTTTATGCGTTTGTCCGCTTCGATTCAGGCCTTGGAGCAAAACATCACGCGTGTCATTCGCCAGTTACCAGTCGAAATGCTCGAACTGGTAACTGTAGGGAACCTCGCTATACTAAAAGCGTATTAAATTTTCTCTAATATAAGTTCAAAATGGGTTTATTTCAATGTTTGGCGCCAAATCAAAGACAACCTTTTGTCAGTGTATAATTTATTAAATCGAGAGTTCAGAGTAAATATTCATTTTATTGCATTTTGGGGGTGACATTGGTATTGGTGGTGCTGAGATGGTCATTTGCTTCATGTATTTGACAAATATGTTGGAGCTGAATATATAGATATAGTTATTGATATAGTGACAACAGCGGTGGCGGTAGTTATGATGATTATGCGGAAGTATGTTATTCTTTTAAAACTGGTGATAGCTTAAGTTACATATTTGCAAAAATATGCACAAAAAAAAATAAATGGAGTATACGAATACATAAACCTATTTACGAGTATGTGTGTATAAACAATGAAATGTTTTTAATTAAAATGACAAAAACAACAATTGTAATGAGGCGGCGAGAGGTCGGGCGGTCGGTCGTTCGTTTGGATTTTGATGCCCCAATTAACATTGTATGACACACAAAAGCGGCTCACACATGCAATAATTGTTCGAAATTAAATTGTCGAGGTCCCTGCAATAAGTTGGGGAATTTGCAATATACGTTGCATACATTTTAAAGAAAAAATAAAAAAAAACATTTGTGGCTAGAGACCCTCAATAAGATTAAAATGTTTACAGTCAGGCTGCACCCAATTCTCTGGATTACATATCCCTAATTTCATAAACAGCCCTCTACTGCCGCAGATTCGTTAACGAGATGGCTGAACAGTTTAACTCATATCAGGTATGATATTCCGGGGAACTGCAAATCCAATGCACTTGCTAAGCAAGAAAAGAGTCATTCAAAGAGAAATGGACAGAAATTGACAAATCTGGCCAAAATACGACCTAAAAAAGACAAAATATTTCTTCGCACTAGAGAAAAAGAATCAAAACATAGAATTGTGTATTAAAAAAGGAATCGACTTTTTACAATTCAATTTATTAAAAAGGACAACTTCTATAAGGAGCAACTTGAACACATTTTCAGTGCTAACAAAAACAAACGACGATATTCATGAAAATTCATAGAAGATAAGTATACAAAATCGCAAATGTCCTTATATTTGGAGACAGTTTTTCGGTATTTTTTATCAGTTCTGGACGCGAAGACCAATCGCAGTCGATCATGTTAGGAGCAGATAGCCCTCATCACAAGCTTGTACTTTCAGTTTATTTGTTATTTATTTTTTTTTAAATTAACTTTGGCATAGTTCCTTCAGCTTCATATTCCCTTTTTTACCCCAGAAAGGCTCAGCGTCCATAACTACAAACATTTTTTATTGAATCTCGCCTTTAGTAAAGTTTATAATGATTGGAATTCACAAAGGAAATATTTATATCGACTTTGGTCAGAACATTATTTTTCAGCCTTTGTCTTTTTTAGGTCGTATTTTGACCTTTAATAGCTAAGATTTCTGCCTGATAAACACTACAGTGATCAGCTGTCTTTTTGCAAGTGATAGCACAAGTTCCTCAGAAAATACGCCAAAGCCCACTTGGGTTTGAATTGCAAATTCCTGTCCAGTAAAATACCTAAGTACTTTGCGCTTTCAAATAAGGGAATTTCAGTACACCTAAGGAGACAGGTGTAACTGGTGGTACCTTATTTCTCCTGGTAAAAGAACTAGATCCGACTTTTCGCGTTAACAAGATTAATCCATCCATTATCGGAAGCCCATGTTGCGGTTGTTCTCAAACTTCCTCTAAGAAATATTGCCACGTCATCTGCGTAGGCAACAACTCTGACACCCATCATCTCTAGAGAAACAGAATATTGAATAATCCAAAGATGGGTTTTGCGAATGCGAAAGCGAATGTTAAAATGATGCGAATAATTCGCGTTCGCATATGCGAATGCACGTCCAGTTCCCCAGCAAACATTTTTGATCGCGGGAGATTCTTCCGGGAATCGCTTGGAAGACTTGATAGATCGCCGCGATTGTCATCTGCGCGTCTTCAACGAATCATCGCTGTGTCATCAAAGCGATTCGCCAAGAAGAAACTTAAGCAATGCACGAAGACGATTCGATTGCGATAGAGTAGAGACGAATCGCAGGGGCGTTGCCTAGAAGAAGCATAAGGGAATAATTTCTTGATTATCCGCATTGTCGTGGCGAATTGAAAGCGATTCGCCAAGGCAAGTCGATAGCGAGTTTTGATTATCCGCATGGTTGTGGCGAATTTAAAGCGATTCGCCGAAGCAATTTGCTTGCGAATCATTTTGACGACACGTAAGCGACGATAAGTAAAACGACCCCAAGAAAAACGTTCAAAAATATAATTGAAATTATTATTTATTGAAATCGTCATTTTTTGTAATAGTTAATAAAATCATGAATAATATAAAATTTATTTGTTTACGTTGCTGGATGTGTGGTGGAAATGTGTGGTGACATGCTTCTATTTCAAAATGAAGGGCTGTAAAAAGCTAACCTCTGATTAGGGAAACGAAAAAAAATCCTTGTATTGTAGGTTTCTCTTCCATGAAAATTGTATCGCCAACTCATCAAAATTATACGTCTAATTGCAAAACCCAAAAAATTCAGTAAATCATCTCCACCAACTCTTAGAATGGCCTGCTTCTGAAAAAGAAGTGATTATTTGTAAATATTTCATATAAAAATTATAAACTACCAATTCTCCAATCATATCATTATTTATCTGCAATTCCTTTCGACAACATTATTAGGATAAAAACACCCGTCACAATTGAGCTGCAAAATTAAATGACAATTTATCCAACTCACGAAATTGAAAGATTTTCTTACCGTTAGCCCTCAACGAAACAACAAAATAAAAAACAAATACAAATCCTCAAATCGCAATAGCATAGCATAGAAATGCGTCCATTGTAGAAATATGTCGCGGACCATAAATCTACATAACCACTTCCAAATGTTGTTAGATAGATTGTATACATTTTTTATCAGATCGCTAAACTATTGCTAAGATGATGGTGAAGCGAGTCAACATCAAACAATGGCCAGGATTAATCGAGGACAAATCGCGCTGGCAATTAATATTCTCAACACCTTTCAACTGCGGTTACGAAGATTGCATTAATTTTTAATCGATCGTAAAACAATTGCTTTAGCGTTGGAGAAGCGAATCATCTTCACATTATCGCTAGGAACCATCGCAGAATCGTGGTCTGGATGACCACTCTCCCAAACAGCTTCCAACTGTTGTTAGGAAGATTTTGATCCATCTGCCATGGATCGCCATGACGATTCATCCCTGAAGCGTCGTCAGGAAGAATCGAGAAATTATCGCGCGGACAATACGTTATTTAACAATCATCCAATTGTTTGCATGGTCTGGTTAAGTCCTCTACTTATATGTGTGGAAATGGCGTGTAAAGCTGTTGTAGTACTGTGTTGCTTTCGGAATCTGTGTTGATGGTTGGCAACTGGATAACACTCTCTTAGACTGGGGAGGAGTAGTGCCTTAAGCGTCTTCGCTACTGATTAATTAAAATCCCATAGTTACAATTCCGATTATTATCAAGAAATTTCTAGCCGGAATAAAATATCGTTTGAGGTGGGAGAAAAATTTTCTGGCTGTATTTAACAACATACTCGGTTAATTTGTAAAACGTTTCATCGTTTAAATTACAATCATTTTACAAGAGAAGATAGCACAAACTATGCTGCACAAATACAACGTATATCATTATAAAGCATCACTGCCATCATAAATACATTTGTATGTACGTACAACAGTGAGTAGAAAAAGTAAAAATTTTTATTTCTGGCAACAGAAATATTTTCTAATAATTTCCAGGTTCAATAAAGTATATTTTATTTACCGAAAATCTGGAGTTGTCTAAAAATTCGTTCTTTTGGATAGATTGGTTTAAAACTACCATTACAATTAACAATTTAGAATACTATTTTTTTCCGATCCTATCCAGACATTTTTGCAAAAAGGTAGGACGAAAGGATCCATGGAAGCTGAGAGCTACAGTGCATTCCGCTAAATATTACAGAGGCACATCTGAACTGTATAGGACAGACATGTTGCAGAATATGTAGAATTGCAACGTTGCAATATCCCGATGCTTTCGGACTCAGCATAGATGATCTGACTGAAATACATAGAGTAAATACCAAATCTCTACAATCTAACCTCCCTTTAAAGTGAGGATATAATGGGAGCGTTTCAACACTTTTTTCGCTGACTGTATAATTATTTACGTCCAATACGACACAAACAGAGAATGGCGGAGATGGGAAAAACGACTGAGTATTGTATGTAACTCAAACACGTAGAGAGAGAGGACGTCGATTAAAATAATGTAACGACGAAATTCAAGGAGATGACGTAGCAGACAACAATATTCAGGTTCACTTTGTTCCAAGGAAGACGACGATGACGAAGACATCAGTGGAGGTCTGAAGTAAATTTCGCGTTTAATGTTGCGCTCGCTCGTGGTTGTAACTGATGTTAATTTCATTAAAAAGATATGGAACGCAGAAACACACAAAACTGAATCCTTGAAGAGGTTCCTTGACATCGCACCAAAACGAATTGAACTGAACACGGGCAACAGCATCGGGAGCAGAAGAAGTAGTCAGCGTAGTAGCGGTAACAAAAACAGCAGCTTCCACAGTACACAACGCATTTCACACCACTAGGCGCTGAGTACGGAAAATGGTTTTAGTTCCTTGTCGTTTTGGTTTTTTATTTATTTTCTTATTTTCAGAAAATTATTTACGTTCGAAACGCAGATTCCTTTGCGTGAATCAGTCAAAATGAAAGAAGGGGAGAAATACGAAAACTACAAAGTCGACAGCAACAACATCAGCAATGGCAATGGCAAAAGACTTTAGGGAGAATTGATAAACGAAACGTAGAATTACATATAAACGGCGCACAGTGGAATCAATTTCAATATCGGTCGATATGGACCATTTTCAGTAGGAGGGATTTTATACATATGGATTTCAAATACATATAAATAAATTGGTTAACACATTTTGATTTTAAGACGTCGAGAGTTTAAAACCGAAGCACAGTGGGAGGAAATCCAAAAAAAAAGGAAATAATTCTGCCGTTTCTTAACTAGACAACCGTTTGCGACCAAACATGGTATGTTTGTAGAAGGGAAAGGGAAACTGAAACCCGGCTTTTAGTGTAGTGGAATTGGGAACCAAAATTGGGAATTCAAAAAATCCCATTTTTGGGGATTTTCAAAATTATTTTGGGAATTGTTGGATTGACTTCTGGAAATACAATGACCTACAAACTACAAAATATTTCATTGATATATGTCCATTTTTAAAAATATTATGTCGTTTTTACATTTCTGTCTGCATTTGATTTCTCCCACATCAACTGCTCTAAATTGACAGCAAAATATTCTATATAATGTAAAAATACAAAAAATGGCCATAACTCTAATACCTCTTCTACAAACATGCCACGTTTGGTCACAATCGCAGCAGAATTATTTCCCTTTTTGGATTCCTCCCACTGTGCGAAGGCAGCTTTACATAAGGGCTATATCAAAATTTTACCAATATGCCCCTTTTCACAATATAGAGCCCGTCCCCAGTCCAAGGAAAGTCTCTCTGCAAATTTTCGTGGAGATCGGTTCATAGTTGCTTTGTTCATAGAAATATGGCTAAATCTACTCAAAAAATGAAAAAGTCGACCGATATAATAACAATAGTTTAAAAAAATTCTTATTCTAAACAAGAAACAATTTTTAAAAATGTGTTTATATGGTATTTTTAATGTTTTTAGATTTCAATTTCCATGGAATGTATCTTTAGTATTTGAAGTAGTCGTATAAGCCCGATTTAGCCGGGATACTCATTAAGTTTAAATTAAATAGGGAAATTATAAAGTCTGCAAATGTTGGAAATATCCCTTTCAAGTAGAAACAATGGTTTAATAACTTCCCTTTAAAAATATTAGAAAAAAGTGGATTTTTCCACAAGGAAAATAGTAGAAAATAGAGCATGAAAAAAAACAAAACAAGTAAAAAAGTTCAGTCAGGTGAACCGACTTACGAATTCCCTCACCTTCAGTCCCAAAAATGTGGGTAAATTTATTCACTTTTTTGTTTTAATAACTTTAAAGTGTGTATAAAAGTTATTAGCTGTTAAATTTTGTTGCAAAATAGTCCAGTTGTGCAGGAGGTATAAAAAGAGTAGTGCCAATGACGCCCATATATCACTGGACTGTAGGTCCTATTAAAGCATTACACTGTACAAAATTTCAAGTATTTGTGTGCACAGGCATTAAAGTTACAAGTAGTTAACTTTTGGTGCAAAATGGTTCATTTTTGTGACTGGTACCAAAGGGGGCGTGCCAATAACGTCCACTTTTTACTGGACTCTAGGTACTAAAGAGTGATTTTTTAAGAGCTTTGGTATTTTATATAAAAAACCACATAAAATTTAGAGAAATATATGAAATCTTTATTTGAGTGGATAGAACGGTCTATATAATTCAATGTTTAAAGATGATTTCACGTAAATGGGTTCACGAATAAATTCTACAATATTGGCTTCCAGTGCGTCAACCGTCGCTAGCTTGTGCCCCACAAAAAATCTTAAGGCTTTAAATCGCACGATATAGGCGGCTAATTAACCGACCCCAAACGTGAGATAGGAGTAAAAGATATACAAGCCACCAAAAAAATTACCCAGTATAAAAGCATTACAAGACTGATAATAAACCACTGTTTCTATGTAAAAGATATTTTTTTATTTATTTTGTTATAAATTACTAGCTGGACCCGATCCACTTCGTTGCCCCATATTTACACTCCTGTCTATGTGTATTCAAACTTTCAGCCCTCTAGCTCTAACAGGAGCCTCAGTGGTCAAATGGTCGAAAATCACTCGGCGGTAAATCGAAAATCAAAGTAGCCTATGTTACTTCCCAGGCATTGGTTTATCTGTCCACCAAATTTCAAGAAAATCGGTTCAGTAGTTTAGGCGTTATGCTGGAACAAACACATAAACAGACAGACAAACAAACGATTTGCCACGCCCACATTTTCCACGCCCACTTTTTGCAAAAAAATTTTTCCCAAAACCATCTCAGACAAAATAGCTTTCAAACAAAAGAAAAAATTTTAAAATCGGTCCAGTAGTTTAAGCGTCTATAAAACACATACATACATACATACATACATACATACATACATACATACATACATACATACATACATACAAACATTTTTCCATTTTTATATATATAGATTGTGGGCTATATGGTAAGTTAGTTATTTCTCAAGTGTCAAAAATAAGATCTTTCTCAAATTCCCAGAAAATGTTGCCCTAGTATGTGAGAATAATGACCCACAATATTAAAAAAAATAAATGAAAATTGGAGGCTGGGTGTGAAGTCAAATTTGAGAAAATTTTTTTTTTTTTTGCCTATAATGTTTTTTTGAAGTTAATTTTAATGCTACAAAGCATAAGAAATTTTAAATATAAAATAATAATTTTATCTTAAACAATTTATTTTGGCCACACTTTTGTTATAAGGACAAAGAAAGTATTTTTTCTGCATCAGGACCTTGTATACTATTTCCTTGATTTGAATACAGCTGCCCACAAGTACGTTTCTGCCACCATTTCCAAATTTTTCTCGAGTTACAGTATTAAAAAATTTTAATGATTCTTGGACTCAATGGCTCATTATTATCTATTCGTACTACTTTTACAATAATGCTTTCACTAGTAGGAGAGCTTTTAGGTGAGGAACTGAGTCATGTTTTTCTTTGTCCTTCTTCCTTTGGTGTCCTTACTCAAATTATTTTTGAAGTATTGTTCACTTCTGTACACTTCTATGTAGATTTCCATAATACAATTTTCTTTAATTTCCTTCAATTTTCTTTACTTTTTGAACAAAAAATCGGCCTTCGACCAACTTCGGCTGATTTTGTGGCCGAATGCCGAATATTGGCCGAATGTCGAGTTTTGGCCGTAGCCGAAGCCGAACATTCGGTCGGGCTCTAATAATAAGTGAAAATCTTCACCAAATTACAGACATTGATTGAATTGAACAAATCCTCATTAGCCGTTTTTGCCGTCAATCTATTCAACTTTCGATTCCTTGAGGCACGCTGTAAACGTTCGAATATCAAAATTACTATGTGCAATTTTTTTTGTTTTATTAGGGTAATTCCAAAGCAAATGAATCAAAAACACACATTTCAAAAATGACCCGTTTAGATTTTAATAAAACCTGGCACATTATTTATACAAATGCGAACGAATTTTGTTGCGTTTTTGTTTTTCAAAAATCATTATAGTTTTTGTGGTACAAAGCTCCAAAGTTACCTATCTCAAGGATTTTTCTCAAAATTACCATTTGCTAAATTATCAATATCTTCTTAACCGCGTCACGTATTTTGAAGATGTTAATACCAATGAATAGCTCTGGTCCATAAATGAGGAATTTGTTAATTACTTGAATAAAGCGCCACCTATCGGATCCAAATATAGTTACGCATTGATAATATAAATATAGGGTGATCCATTTCGAGGTTCCCTACTTTTTTGAAGAAAAAAAACACAGAAAATTCAAATTGAATGGGGAATGTTTATTATCATTTGAAAGAACATTCTTTGGCATTTATTTTTTGAAGATTATGTCTATCAAATGTTGAGTCCAATTTTCGATGACTCGTTCGAGCATTTCGACTGGTAACTGGAGAATGACACGGGTGATGTTTTGCTCCAAGGCCTGAGTCGAAGCGGGTTTGTCCACATAAACTTTAGACTTCACACAGGAAAAAGTCTAACGGTGTGATATCACATGATCTTGGTGGCCAATCGATGGATGTGTGGGAAGTGGCGCCGTCTTGTTGAAACCAAATGTCGCCAAGATCACGAGCTTCAATTTCAGGCATCAAATAGTCGGTTATCATGGCACAATAACGGTCGCCATTGACGGTTACGTTCTCACCGGCATCATTTTTGAAGAAATATGGATCGATGATTCCGGTAAGTCGGATCGGGAATCCGTCAATGGCAAAAAGATAACTCTTAACGAGAGCTAAAATATTGCTCATGGGTGTCAAGGTCGTGGGTCGACTGGAGTGTTTTTTCTGGATTTAAAAAAAATGGACTTAGCGCATTTGGCGAACAATTATTTTGATAATAAAACTGAATAATTTGTAAACGTTTTTCAGGCGTAAGCCATTCCATGATGAAATGCCAAACAATACTTAACAAAAATAACATGACCTTAAAAAAAGGCTATTGAAAAAAGTATCTCTACTTAGATCACCCTTTATAATGTGTAAAAATAACCATCTTTCAAGCCGTTTAGAAGTTACACTACACCATTTTCAATTGTAATTCGAAAAAAGTCAATTGAAATTCGAAGATTCCATTTGAAATTCGAAAAATATCAATTGAAATTCGGATATTCCATTTGAAATTCGAAAAAGGTCAATTTAAATTCGAAAAACATCAATTGAAATTCGAAAACCATCAATTAAAATTAGAAACACTTCACTTGATATTCGAAGAACATCAATTGTAATTCGAAAAACATCAATTGAAATTCGAAACACATCATTTGAAAGTCGTAAAATTGCAATTGAAATTCGGAATACATCAATTGAAATTCGAATTTTTCCATTTGAAATTCGTAATACACCAATTGAAATTCTGAAAACATCAATTGAAATTCGAAATTCATCATTTGAAATTCGAAAAATGTAAACAAAATCAATGCTGTATATTAGATGGGGTAGCATTTAAGTGATACATTTGTCTGTCTTAAACCTTTAACATTAAAATATGTTTTGTTTCAATTTTGAATAAATATTCATAAAAGATAAGATCATCTATATGTTTTCTGTTCGTCACATTATATGTTAAGATTTAGTCAGCAAATGTGTTTAAATAAATTCTACCCAATCTAATGTACGATTTGTTTACATTTTTCAATTGAATATCAAGTGATGTTTTTCGAATTTCAATTGGTGTATTACGAATTTCAAATGGAATAATTCGAATTTCAATTAATGTATTTCGAATTTCAATTGATGTTTTTCGAATTTCAATTGACGTGTTTCGAATTTCAGTTGATGTTTTTCGAATTTCAATTGATGTGCTTCGAAATTCAATTGATGAGTTTCGAATTTCAATTGATTTTTTTCGAATTTCAAATGGAATCTTCGAATTTCAATTGACCTTTTTCGAATTTCAAATGGAATCTTCGAATTTCAATTGATCTTTTTCGAAATTGAAAAGATTTTTTTTCGAATTACAGTTGAAAATGGTGTAGTCCAGCCAACGAATCTAAAATTCTATATAAAAATATACAAGAAAAATTGTAATATTAACTCAATAAAATTGCTATATCTTTTAGGTCCATCAATGTTCCTTTTTGAGTTTTTCATAGAGAGTTCATTATAGTATGACCCTTTAGTACCAACAAATGCCAGTACATGAATTCATACTTTTTCAGTATATTCAAGGACTAAGGATATATTCCATATTTTCACATCCTTCGAAGAAAAGGACGTAAATATCTCATTCCGCAACATTTAAGAGGAGTAGCAGAGCTTTTCATTGGTATAAATACCTTCAAAATACGTGACGCGGTTAAAGATATGGATAATTTAACAAATGGTAATTTTGAGAAAAATCCTTGAGATAGGTAACATTGGAGCTCTGTACCACAAAAACTACAACGAATTTTGAAAAACTTATACTAGGAGAATTATTGTGCTAAATTTTGTAAAAATTTAAAGGGGTCATTTTTTGAGTTGGCACAACTGCTTTGGAATTACTCATTAATATTTAAAATGCTCCAAACAAAAAATGCTCCAAAAAATTTTCTTGAAAACCATTTACCATGTCATGGCTTTTTCACATATACGATTTTCGTTACGATTAGACAGCGGAATTATATGCAATTTAGATTTTTTAACATATTGTAAATCAGGCTGCATATTAAAATTTTGGACTTTTTAGGTTAGGTTGAAGAGAGGAGACGTTTAAACGTCTCGTGTCCATGGACATACACTTAAGCCATTGGTTCGGCCTATTGTGCGCTCCTTATAATTATTATTATTATCCAGTTACAATGTTACTAGTATATATTGAGTAAGGGGTGCATATTTCAAATAGACAGTCGAAATTGGAATCCGATAATATATTAAAATTGCATATAATTCCGCTGTCTAGTTATGATATATTGGTGGTAAATAATTAAAAGATTAATACAAAAATCTAAGATATTAAATATATCGCAATTTAACGAAATGGCACGGTTTTTTGTCTCTCCTGATAAAAAACATAGGATTTTTCGCAGGCGCAACGACGATATAACTAAAAATAACCCTAGGCTAACGTACACTATCTCAAACGATGATATACTTATACATATTAAAATTAATTTAAATGGTGAAACGAATGTTGTCAGTGATAATAAACAAAATAGAATTCTAGTTTGATTGAACAAAATACATAGTAAACGAGCCGTTTATTTCGAAATGTCCGAGCACAAACAGAAACATCTTGAACATATTCCACAGTCTTGATACACGAATTACAAAAGATCGTTCAAAGATTTTGTTATTCAGTTTTTTTATTTATTTATATGAATTAAAATACAATGTAAATTTATTTATTTATTATTTATTTATTTATAATATATTTTACAAAATTAATTCACAAAAGATAAAGAGAGGCGCCGAGTAACTAAGACCATTTGCGCTCGGCTATCAGAAAGTCTTAGTGCATAAGTTTAAAGTATTAAAATGATAGTTACAAAGGTTATTTATTAGTAACAAAAGCGAACGTTTGGGATTTTGGTCTAAACATCACGAATGTAATGAATTCGTAGCGCGCGACGCACTCGAGGCAGCATATTATGCAAGGAACAATCAAGAATTTTGTCAATAGGTAAATTTATATTCTAATTTTATGGTCCAGGGAAAAGCCGGGTAACAAAGACCATGTGGCTAGATTTTGGAAGCGACAGACCAGAACCTCTGTTGAGAATCGAACCCACGACCCCCAAACTTATAGGCGAGTACGCTACATGCTCACCTACTGGGGCGCTCTGTTATTAAATTGTTCTATAAGTTTTGAGTATTTCTTGTAGAGTTCAGGAAGTGAAACGATGATATCAAATATGAAGGTTGACTGTGCTTTAAAACGCCGAAAAGGAAACAAAGACATCTTGATTCCAGAAAATGTTCCAAGGTACAGTCTACAAACTGCTTGCTGAAAGAAGAATAATCACGCCTACGACGCGAACCATACACGAAACGAAGGATACCATGAAAACATGAAGTATGACATTTGCTCTATTGGTCCCCATAAATACTTCCGCTCCGTAAAATATCTGAGTCATGAACAAGGAATGAGCCAACATATATTTTATCTAAGTTGGTAGTATAACATTGAGATTATATAACTTTTTAAGTATTAATGTCAACTTGGACCAAATATGTGATATATGCTTTGTGAACTGAAGACTGAGGTCAATTACAAAGCCATGAGATGTCATTGAGCGTACTGAATTCATAGAACTATTTTGAACAGTGATGCTGTGCATTTGGTTTTGATAATATTTATTGTTAGTTTATTGCAACGAGCCCATTCACAACGTCCAATATCATCATCTAAATCAGAAATAAAGTTTTCAATGGAACCCGAGATACATTTGCTAAACAACTGAAAATCATCAGCATATATAACTAAATTAGAATTTTGTATACATAGACGGGGCCAAGTATGGAGCCCTGAGGAAAACCAGCAATCAGTGCTACGATTATGGCAAAGTACGTATTGCGAGCGTTCTGACAGAAATGACGAAATAAATTCACATGAAGTGGTTAATAAATTAAACTGGTTGTATAGTTTAGAACAAAGAACATTGTCATCAGCAGAATCGAACGCCTTACTTAGATCAAGAGCAGCAAGAAATCCAGGATTTATTTTCTTATTTCCAGGAAAGAGAGATCGGGCGAAAATCAAAGCAAGTTACGCCGGTTGTACTTTTCTTCCGTAGAATTGTAATCCTAGCTAACTACCACGCTGAAGGGAACTTTGAGGTCATTAATATTGTATTAAAAATGTGCAGGATATGGTGCTGTACATATGGGAAAATCAATTTGATGAATCGAATTATTATAAAGGGTTTTCCAACAGGAGGTGTTATTGTGGTATTCAAAGAAAAATGCCATTTTTTGAGATAAATGATCGGATGTTTATTTCATAATAAAGAGGAAGGTATGCCGTTAATAATGAAAAACTACATCAGCCAAATGGCCACCACGACCACGCTTACAGGACCATATCCTTTTCATGAAATTTTCCATAACCAAATCGCAAAGTGGCTGCCCTATGTCCTCGATAGCCTCACGAATTCTATCTTTGAGGTCTTGAATCAACGACCTTATCTTTCACGTGGCCCCAAAGGAAGAAGTCGCAAGGTGTTAAATCACAAGATCTTGGTGGCCAATTGTGATCACCTCTTCGAGAGATAACACGGTCCGGAAAATTTTCCCGTAACAGAGCAATGGTTTCGTTGTTCGTGTGGCACCTAGCGCCGTCTTGTTGAAAGTAAACGTTGTCCAGATCAATACCATCCAACTCCGACCATAATAAATCATTAATCATCTCTCGATAGCGCAATCCATTCGCCGTAACTGTTGATCCAACCTCATTTTCGAAAAAGTAAGGTCCCCGGACCATAAACCGCACCAAACAGTCACACGTTGAGGATGGAGAGGCTTCTCAACAATAACTCTTGGGTTTTCCGAGCCCCAGATGCGACAATTTTGCTTGTTGCCGTAGCCTCCGAGGTGGAAATGGGCCTCATCAGTCAAGATGATTTTTCGATGGAATTCCGGAATTTTGTGTATACCGAATTTTAATAATTTCAATGTGTATACTGAATTTTAATAATTTCAACATAACAAATGCATGGCTCGGCAAAACAAGGTGAGTCTTCTGACTCACCACAAACTGCACTTAGTGCAGTCAAAACCCATAAAGGCTTTTCTGCATAGTGTGGTAATTTTCCATTAGATGGAGCAAAATTTGCTTCTCATTGGACATGGCTGATCACAAAGATTTGCAGACCAAATAAAAGCAAGCAAACAACATAATTTCAATGATTTTCATACAAGTTGATTAAGAAACCATTTAAATGTAATAATTGGAAATCTGTATCATTAGTCATATAAATTGGTGAAAATCTGCATTATGTGTATCAGTCAATAAAGAATCTATATTAATTGAATTATAATCACGAAAAGACTTGTATTCTCGTATAATTTGTTGGTGTATCGTTCAATACAATTTGCGGAGTGGTGCTTCTGCGACCAAAACGGCGGTGAATGACGATGTTGTCTTCTACACATTCTCTTGCCAGAGCTGAAAGGGCCCTCTTGGGTAGTAGTTCTTCAGGAGAGGCGATCAAAGTTTGATACAATTTTTTAATTTGTGTGGAATTCCTTTATAATGCAAATCGAATGACCTATACTGTTTTGTGAATAACTTTTGATTTGGTTGAGGGATAAATTAGAAATGGAATCTCCTAAAAACATGCCCATATATGATCTTTTTTAAAAAAATCTACGAGTGGATATTACACATATACTAAATGGCCAAAACGGAGCGATCTTTAACTGTTGACAGTGTATGCATTATCAGAAATAGCCATTCGTTTGTCTGGTCAGGCAATGAATGAATGAGGCGAAAAAATTAACACTTAATAAAACCGTCGCAAGCCAAAAATGATGAGTTTGCTGCAGCGAAGATAACTGCGACCAATGAACAAGACCAGTAAAACAGACCACAACGACCGATATAAATTGGGTTTTAGCCACAAGGGTAAACCAAGACAAGAAACACCACCACGACACGATTCGATGTTGATTCTGTTTTTATTTGTGTTGGTCAAAAAGTGAGCGATTTTCTTGTTGTCTTTTTGGCAGTTTCTGTTATTGTTTCGGGAGTTTTTATTTTGTTATTTTTTATTCACTTCAATCTAGCACAAGATGCGTTGAAGGCAATTTAAAAACACATTAAATGCACATGAAAAGTGCTGTTTTTTTGTTTTTACCTTTGTAGATACAATATTATAAAGTTGGATTGAAAACAGAAACAATTAGAATTTTCAAAGATACGGCTGAAGGCCATGACTTTGGTTCATTAATGGATCTGTAGCCTTAATTTAATTTCCCCACAGAGCGGTAGCGTGTCAATTATTAGATACTTAAAATTATCGTGCGTACAATTACTGAGTGAGTTAGTTAAATACTCAATCGTGTACAGTGATAATATTAATATCAATATAATCCCATTTGACATCTCTAGAAATTTTCGGAATCCCGAAAAATCCCGGGATTTGCAATTTAAAAATCCCGAGTCCCGGGATTTCTGAAAACTAATCCCATTTGACATCTCTAGAAGTGTTGTTCCATCATTAACCGGGATTTTGAGGCATTTCAATAAAGGCAAAATCATTGAAAAAAACATTTATCCGTCTTTTTTTATAACAATTTTAAAACCCAACTTATTCGTGGAACATCCTTTATTTCAGCATTATCTGCCTTCAAAAACCTTGCGACGCTTGCAGTCCACTCGCTCTCTTGTTGCTCTTGCTGTTCCTCGAGTACCGTTGGAGAGTTCCCCGGGAAATGTGTGCCGTGTAGTGCTTTAAGCGACACCGTGAATTCCACATGTCCTGAACCACTTAAACGAACCATTCCGAATTCTGGAATGGCTTGCTTTACTGCTACGAGCTGAGGATGAGGTTAATTCAACTTTTTATGTTTTGACATTTATGAGCATGGGGAACCCAATTTTCAAAACCAAGATGTTTACAAAACAACTAAAAACCCTTTACCTCACCAAGTAATTCCCCAAAAAAGTATAGTTGTTATTGGATCTAAGTTTCGTCGTTGCATAGTGTAATTCCAAAACCCAGCAATAGATCAAGTAACAGATTAAACCAACATCTTGTTTTGAACGTATGTATACGGGTATATCACGCTTAACCAACTGCAAAGAAAATGTATAAATTATTTCATATATTCATTGGCAAATACGTGTACAACTTACGAAACCCCTTCCAAAGGAGCAACAACATTGAACAACATCGCTGTCTTTTAATTCCATCCAATGAGTGTCGTCGTCTGACTTGAGAAACAATAACTACCAATCCATTCATTTATTGAGCGGCGGCGGCATCATCCATATTTATTTGCCGATTTATATTTAGAAGTCAAGTTGTTTTCGATTTCCCCCCGTCTTGTCCGCTATAATCAACATTTAACGTTAAAATCACGAATAAATAACAACAAAAGCAACTATAATTTTGAGGTAATTGACAGGAAAGCAGCAACTGAGAAGGCTAGCGGAGTTGTATGGTAGAATTCGTTGCGAGCGAAAATAAGTCGGAAAAATGTGAATGTGGTACATTGATGTAGCCAGTCAGCAAAGCCCCACATTTAAAGAAAACATTGTTGCCAAAATTGCCGAGATGTGTAGTTCTTCCTTCTCAGTTTAAGGAACACAACTCTTGCACCCCTGTTTCGCAGCATTATCGTTGTCTGCAGTTCTGCGGTTAATGTTTGGTAGCATTGTTCTAGTTGGTGGTGAATACGTAAATATGTACAACATATGTATGCCTGTATCTTAAACGTCCTGTTGCAGTAATGGTTGGGTGCTCCTTCTTTTTGTAGTATTATCCGAAAGTACGTGTGTAGTATTTGTATGGAGCAGCAGCCAAGGGACAGACATACATATGTAACAAAATATCATCATACTGCTCTCTTGACTATACACTCACACACATATTACCGTCTCTGATGTTTTGAGGCTTGACTGACGGTTTGGGAGCAGAACTGGATCCCTTTGCTGCTTGCTAGGGCAGTATTCCTAGCCGCTCGTCAGTACGGCAGTTCGTCATGCTGCCAGCCATCCAGTCAGTCAGCCAAACTGCCTGCATGACTGACTGATCCGAAAGACCAAAAGATGAATTCGTAAATTGACATTGATTTGAGATTTAATGCATAATTTACGATGCAATCACACATCTACAACATGTGAAGAAGGAATCCGTAGCAGCACACAATCAATGTACGTATGTATGTACATAAGTATGTATGTATGTATGAATGTACATAAAAAATGGATACATATGATGCACAAAAATACATAAATGTGTATGTCTGTATTCGTGTTTGTCTGGATTTGTATTGTGTGATTTAATGGTTGACCGAACCATTTTATTCTTTGGCTTGATTTTATGATTTTGGATTAAAATTCAATAACATTTGCGATGAAAATGCATATGTATATCTCTTATGTATTCGAAATGCATGTTTTGAGTATGTCAAACGAACAATCGCACAAAATAGGATTGTTTCATTCCATGCTGATAGCGTTTTGTGGCCTGTGGTGCTCGGGTAACACTTTACATTTAAAAAAAATTTTTAGATCAATTCTATGACAAATGACATAATGTGTCATATTTTTAATGTTATTTATAATAAGAAAGGCCTGACTTACATAAATACAATCACAAATTGTATGTATGTTGTTTTTCACCCAAACTGCGACCAAGATCTGGAGCAATACTGTGTTACAAGGATGATTCATGGTGAGATTTCACGTAACAGTAACGATTATTTATAAAACACTAGCTAAAACCCGATTCGCTTCGCAGTCCCATTCCATTGTTTATTTTTTGTTTAGGTTACTGTACAATAGTTATACCTCTTTCTTTAAAAAATACATTATTATTCTAAATGTGAAAAATTAGATAGGTTTGGCTCTTTTTATACGATAAAATACGAAAAAGCCCTTTTCATTTCCTTCCAAGAGTTACCCTGGCATCCTGGTGATATACTTATCCCTTTCTCCTAGGTTAGGCTAGGTTAAGAGCGCAGCTTGTAAGACAGACTCACTTAAAATATACAGTCAGCAGCGTAACCGTTGCGCGACTAAAGTGGCATTTTGTGCGACTAAAGTGGCTATGCCACTTTTGCTGCCACCTTTTTTTTAAATATAGTATTCTTATTTTTTAGGAACGTCAAATATTTGTTTACAAATATTTATACCCGACACCACACTGTGGTAAAAGGTATTATGACTTTGTGTATTTGGAGAGTGTATAGAGCAGAGATAGACACATAGTTTATTATACCGATCGGCATACAATCGCCTTTTTTGTCAGCCACGTCCGTATATATGTCCATATGATCATGTGATAAAAGTGTAGGTCGCAAATATTAACCGATCTTTACATAAATTTAAAATGCTTATATTTTGGACTTATTTAAAAAAAACGGTCCATTGTTTAATATATCCGATTAGACTTCTTCTAGGGACGATTAGGTACAATATCCAGTAAAAATTCTAAAATTTTAGACAAATAAATTAAAAAATACGTTTTCTATATCATCAAGAACTGACATCAAAGGGGACCTTTATATGGAGGCTATACCAAACATGGACTGATAAACCCCATTTTTAATAGCGATCGTCCCAAGCCTAAGAAATGCATATGTATCACTTTTGTATCGCTTCATATTTGCGATCTGCACTTTGATCACATTAATACATCGACAGACGGACCTGGCTAAATCGATTCAAAAAGTGATTATATGCCTATCGGTATAATAAACAATGGGTCTGTCTATCTCTTGTTTGTTTAGACGTTACCAACAAATGTACAAAGTCCTACTTGTACCACAGTTTGGTGTCCGGTATAAAAACGTTAAAGAAGAAAAAATACATTTTCTGAAGTTTGACCTCGACTTCTGCCCTCTATTTTCATTCCATATACTTATATTAAATTTTGAAGGTCATCACTCCGACATACTAGGGCAACATTTTCTGGGAATTTAAAAAATATCTAAATTTTCTTCTGGGACGCTTGAGAAAGAACTGCCCATATTTATGTGCCTTGTAATGATTTTACTGGGTATTTTAACGAACTGCGTTATTTGTTAGTTTTTTTTTTCATTTCCAGTTTAAATGAAATTTAATAGCTTTTTAGTTGTCATATGTATTTTAACTCTTGTTTTAATGAACTGCGTTTTTTCCGCTGTTTTTGGTTACTTTTTTATTCAAGTTAACTGTTTTGTTTAAATAAAATGAAATTACGAAAAGTTTTTCGATTTTTTTTTAATATATCTTTTTTGTGACACTTTTTGAAATTTCTCAACGGTAACGCTGACAATCAGTCGTCCATTGTGTTACCACTGGGTCGTAATGGAAACATATGTTATTCCTAGCCCTCACGTTGAACAAATTTGATTGCTTTCAAAAGCTCAAACGTTGGCGGATTCCAACATCAGCGAAGTTAGAAATACTCCCCAACTCCCCATTATAAGTGCCAAAGGTTTCAGTCGCCTTCTAGATTGAGCGGGACACATACACAGTAGGTGTTCTATTGATTCCTCCTCCTCTTCGTTGTTGTTGTTGTAGCAGCTTGGAGACCCTGAGGTTAGAATCCTTAAGTCTATTTTTGTTACAGACTTCGTTCCGGCATATATCCGATTATCGCGGGAATCTTTAGTTGTTTTTTTTCCATCGTAGTCATTGTTGTCCGTATGCAAACTAACATTTTTCTGCTAATCTAAGGGATTGGGTGTTATTTGAGTTTAATGTTGCAATTCTCCACTAGAAACGCTGCATTTCTGTTAATAGTCGTCATGATGTTATGCCTATTTTTAGCTTCCTTGTTGTCTTGGGCAAGCAGATGTTGTTATTAAATTATTTTTATTGTTTATTAATAGATTTGTATTTTAACAATGTTCAATTATTGTATACCTTACGTTGTAAAATCTATATATGACTTAGCATAATTGCTGTAAGCCAGATTTGTGTTTACAATTGTTTGTTCACTTAGCAAACATATACAGGGTGGCTGATATGTATTGCAACCAACTTCAGGTTGCTATAATTTATAAACCGCTAGTCTGATAGCTGACAGATTTATTTCAGTGACAGTTCATTTTATTGTTTACAAGCTTACAAAAGCATTTCGATCTATTGCATTCAGAAAAAAGTTATTCGTGATGGAATTCAAGCGTGATAGTGTGATTGCTTTATTTGGATGGAAAAACACAAGTGGTTATCGTTAGAGCCCTCCAGCATTTAAATGTGAATAAATCTTTTGTTTCTCGTACCACTGCTCGTTACCGTGATACTGGCAGTGTTGCATCGCGTCCACAAAGTGGACGAACAAAAACGGTAACAACACCAGAAATGATCCGAAAAGTGAAGGCCAGATTTGATCGAAATCCACGCCGCAGCGGTAGAAAAATTGCTCGTGAGCTGAACATATCGCGAGAACGGATACAACACATATTAAAAAATGAGCTTGGACTAAAGCAATTGAAGTTCTAAAAAGTGCAAGAGCTCACCGATGCACAAAAAAAATTTAGACTGGAAAGAGCCAAGGAGTTGCTTCGCTTGCACGAAAGTGGCCAGTTACCGAATTTGGTTTTCTCCGATGAGAAGCCATTCCAAATTGAGCAGTTTGTGAACAAACAAAATGATCGGGTTTACTTGCCAAAGAGGTCAGCTGAAAATTTACACCTTCGATTGGCCACCAGAACTCAAGCGCCGCCGATGGTAATGGTGTGGGCCGCCGTAACGGCCGATGGTCGCTCCCCGCTCCCCGCTCGTATTCATCGACCATGGGGTCAAAATAAATGCCGAATATTATCGGGAAAATGTCCTAAAGACAGTATTGAAGCCCTGGGCAGACAAACATTTCGCCCGCAGATCATGGACATTCCAACAGGACTCAGCACCATAGCACTCAGCACGCGTCAACCAAGAATGGCTTAAAAAGGAGGTTCCTCGCTTCATGTCTACCGCACAATGCCCACCAAGATCTCCGGATCTCAATCCGTTGGACTTTTGCGCCTGGGGCATTTTAGAGAGTAAGGTTCGCACTAAAAAAACCAAAGTATCGATCATCTCAAGACGGCGCTTCGCCGAGAATGGGCAAAAATACCGCAGAGCCACTTTCGTGCAGCGTGTGATGGCTTGGTCGGCCGTTTGAAGGCCATAATTCGTGCCAAAGGTGGCCAATTCGAACAAATCTAAACTGTTTCTAAAATTTTATGTTATTTTCGACATTTTTTGCTTTTGAACAATAACATTTAAAAAAAAAAACTAAAATTTGGTTTGGCGCCTTACTTTGTTGCATTACATATCAGCCACCCTGTATACTATATAGAAAGTTTATTTTGCAAATATTGGGCCTTTACGAAAAATACTTTTTTTTTGACTTCGATAAATTAACTTTTAAGCTCCAGGTTTCACAATAAACTTGAAGAGAGTTTATCATATCTTGCAAACCGTTAGGATTATCGGATAACATGACAATATCATCGGCATACAATAAAATGTTTACATTTGTGTCCGCAATATGCACTTCACCTGGTAGTATTTCAGGGAGATCGTTTAAATATAACGAAAACAATACTGGACTCAATACTGAACACAGCCTTGTTTAACTTCTGTCTCCACTGGAAAATATTCAGAGAAAGAATTACCATCCCAAGTTCTACTCGTGGTATTTTCGTATAGGGATTTTAAAATTCGTACAATTTTTTATGACATACCCATAATTGAAAGCTTATATAATAAACTATTCCTAGGAATAAGATCAAAGGTAGAAGAAAAGTCGACAAACAGAATTTCTCCAATTTCTATACCGGAGGATAATTACCACCCTACGCTGGGTATTTCCATGACGTATGACATGGTGGACCCTACCTGTACACACACCACACACCCCACGTGATGAGGGTACAGTTTTTTGTTTTAAAAAAACTTATTTAGATTTGCTTAATGCTCTGCTCCTCGACGTTGATTGGGATTGTATCTGTAGTTCTGATCATCTAACTCACATTGACACAGCTATTGAGCATTTTTATAATGTATTTAATAATTGTTTGCAATCTGTTCCGAAGATTCGTGTTAAAAATTCTAATAGGCCACCATGGTATTCTCCTGCTTTGTCTGCTATCAAGAACTTGAAGAGCAGACTTTTTAAAAAATTTAAAAAATCCGGTTCGGAGACCGATTATGCGAAGTATGCTTGCCAGATATCAATTTAATATTGAATCTAGCAGATGTTATGAAATCTACTTAGAGAGGTTAACCCTCAATTTTAAGTCGAATCCTAAATCTTTCTATGATTTTGTAAATATGAAACGTAAATCTAATCCAAGACCTTCTATGGTTAGAATGGATAGTAGGATTTCTGTGGTGAACAATCAATCGCCAATGCTTTTGGAAAAATTTTTACATCAACTTATTCTCATCAACAGAGACAACTAGAGCACTCCTACCCTTATAATATTCCTTCATTGAATCAGTTGAGCATACTTTATTTTGATTTCCCATTTGTATTTTCGAGCTTAAATCCTCTAATAGTGTTGGTCCCGATGGTGTACCTAGTACAATCCTCAAATATTGTGCTCAAAATCTTACTGTTCCGCTTACTTTGCTATTTAATATTTCGTTAAAATTTGGTTATTTCCCATCCATTTGGAGAACATCTTACTTTACCCCTCTTCATAAATCTGAAAGACTCACTGATGTGGGAATTATCGTGGAATCGCAAAATTAAGTATAATTCCAAAACTTTTTGAGAAAATGGTTACTGAGATTTTATCTCATAAAGTATCGTCTATTCTAAGTCCATTCCAACATTGATTTCGAAAAGGTTCAATTGTGACAAATATAGTGCAATTTTCTTCTAAGGTTATAAACGAGTTTGTTCTTGGTAATCAGACAGACGTAATTGATACAGATTTTAGTAAAGCTTTCGACAGAGTCAATCACAAACTCTTAATACATAAGCTGAATCTTATTGGTTTTAGTAACAACTTATTGCGTTGGATATCGTTTTATCTTGATAGACGTATTCAGATTGCGAAATTTGGTAGAGATATTTTATTCTTATAAAACATCTGAAAATTCAATACTCCTTAAAAATGATTTGGTTAGTTTTGGATATTGGTGTGATATAAATTGCATGGTCCTTAATCATAAGAAATGTAAACATATGTGTTTCTCTAGGTCGAGGGCGATTCCATCTAGTTTTAGTCTTCATGGTTCCAATTTAGATACTGTTGAATCCTTTGTGGATCTTGGTATATTAATGGATCCGAAACTCAATTTCAATAATCACATAATTACCATGGTGAATAAAGTTTATGGCGTGCTCGGTTTCATTAAGCGATGGGCGAAAGAATTCGTAGATCCATATGTAACTAGGCAATTGTATACGTCCCTAGTTAGACCTATTCTAGAATATGGGTCTGTAGTGTGGGACCCCCAATACGGGACTTACTATGATAAGATTGAATCGGTTCAAAAACAATTTTTATTATTCGCTTTAAGACATCTTCATTGGAATAGTGATTTTATTCTTCCACCCTTCCACGTTGAGTTTGATAAGACTGCCTACTCTTAAAAGCAGACGTATTATGCTGAACACCACAATGGTGCTGAAAGTTATAAATGGTGATTTGCCCTCTAATTTTATTTTGGATTCAATATACCATATAGACCTTCCAGATATTACCAACTATTACACATTGATTTTCAATGTACAAATTATGCTTCGGCAGAGCCCATTCGTAGAATGTGCATAGATTTTAACACTGTATATAATGTTATTGACATTGATGTAGAAAGATCAACAATAATCTCTTTTTTAAATATGAAGTAGAATAATGTTATTTGCTTAGAGGTTCACTACATGTCTATATATAGAAAAACTTTTGAATTTTTGCACTATTAACCCGCCATGGTCCGGATCATGGTGTGTACGCAATCCCTACGTCATGGGGATGTGGCCCCCTCGGTCGGAAGGGGCGGGTAAGAGTGGATGCGTTGGGACCGTGGGTTTGTTATTTTATAAAGATTAACAATATTTTCCAAATAGTAATATGTTGTCAATACTCAAGTATCCTTTTCGAAACCCTGCCTGGAATTCGTTAAGAATGCTACATCTGGTTAACCAATTTAATTTAATAATATATTATTAAAAATTTTACAAATGGTGTCTATTAAGGATAAACCTCTACAGTTTGTTGTGAGATTTGGGTCACCTTTCTTAAATAAGGGAATCAAAATTGATTCCTTAAAGGATGAAGGAATTCGTTCATTGAGGAAGATGTTATTAAGCAGATGTTATTGTAGTGGCAGTGTTTCCGTGAAGTACTTGCAGAAATTCGTATTATGATGAAAACATGAATTGTTGAAATTGTGGCAGTGCTCTGGCTGGGAATCGAACCCAGCACTTTCGGAATCCAAGTCTAACACAATAACCACTGCAGTACGAATTCTGATCTTTGTCTCAAACCTTTAATTTCTCTGCGTGCCATCCAATAAGACAGTGACCCGTCATGACAGACACGACAAGTGAGACGTTCGGTATCGACAACGACAGCAGTGCGTTGGTGCGTTTTGAGTCTAGGCCGGGCCACATCACCCAGGTATGTATGCAGTTCCTGACTAGTGACCACCTGTCATGTTGCCATACGTGCACTATCTCTCAAGAAGATCTTGCAGGCCGCTAGTGGTATTCGCACATGTTCCAGTTCCCCTGGAGCGTGAAGGGTATTTCCTAAATTTGCAAGTACATCTGCCTTGCAGTTCTCTGGTGTGTCCTATGGGCCGAAACAGGCATCTCGTTAATATATTTGCATCAGTCGAGGGCAATTTTTGAATTCAGGATAATAGTTTGCAGGAACTTGACATTAATTTTCAGTAATTGCGCTACCTCCTTAAATGATAGCTCAAGTTCTTCAGAAAAGAAGCCCACGTGGTTATTGAGTTTGGAACCGTCTGTATAGAAGTTAACGAATCACTTATGTCCTGGGATACGACCATTCCATTGTTATCTATCAGGTATAAGAGTGAGTTACTTTCCTCTTTTGTTCATAGTAATAATCAACAGTACCCGGTAGGTCAGGCATTCTGTCTAGAATGACATTATGTCCGTAGCCACATATTACAGGTATATAGCGCAACCACAGCCTTATTTGCTTTTTCTACAATTTTGGTTTTGAAGTGCAACTCCCTATCAAGTAAAATACCTTAGTATTTTACGCTTTCAGAGAAGGGAATTTCAATACCCCAAGGAGGCAAGTGTAACTGGTGGTAACTTATTTCTTCTGGAGAAAAGAACTAATTCCATCTTGGTCGGGTTACCACGAAAACAATTATCGAAAGTCCATCGGTTGTATGAATGGCTGTCTCTAAGAGTACTCTCAAACTTCCCTCTAACAGCTATTGCCACATCATTTGCATAGGCAACAATTCTGACACCCATCATTTCCACAGAAAGCAGAGTATTGTTCATAGGGAGATTCAACACAGAGGAGACAGAACACCCCCTTGCGGCGTTCCCCTGCTGACTAATCTATGGAAGTCAGTTGACCCTAAGCTAGCTGAAATGCGTCTCTCAATCAGAAGGTTATGAATGAACCTACGTATACTGCTATCAATCCCCAGGGTTGCTAATGCCGGAATTATAGAGGCTAGAAGAAAGCAACCATAGTAGAAATGGGTTCTTCAATAAAGATGACTACATCATGCAAGGCGCTTTCGCTGCACTTCCCAGCAAAATCTTGGTAAATACATGTCATTACCACTCGCATTACCCGGTAATGATATCGCATTATCGCCAGCATTACTATCGGTAAATAAATAACGACTAACAAAAAAATTATAAAAATAAGTTATTATGTAATCTAAGTTAGAAAATCTGATTTTAGTTTATAAACTTTTCTTTAAATGGCCAAAAGTCAAATTTTATGATACATGTAATATTGAAAAAATGGTTATGCCAATCTGTTAAGCACATATCCATTATTCGGTATGCAAAATATATTTATATTTAGATGAAAAAAAGCATGTCCAAAGTAAGGTATATGTATATTTGAACCTGCATTTAGAGCAGTTTGCTGAAATTTGACTTATTGAGAAGATAGAAATGAGAAACTAATTGGACAAAAATACACATTAACTTAAGCCATGCTTTATGAGGTATGAAACCAGACGCTTGGGTTTTTTTTGTTTTCGTTATTAAAATTTACTTGGAGATACAGTCCCTTTTGACAGAACAATTTTATTTGTTTACATTACTTTTCGTATAACTAGAAAGCGTCGTGAAGCGTCGCTACCAACTTTTTTTTAAGAGCCTTCGTTGGGATCTTCATCTGCGCCATTGTTGCATATTGGGTGCTATACCGAATTTTCAAATTTAAGTGAGTTGAAATGCTAAATTAGCTACAACTTTTTCAATTATGCACCGATTTTCTTCGGAATGGTCTTATTTTATTCATGGCCGATCAGAATTTACGATAAAATAATAAAAAAAAATATGATTGTGCATTTTCCGAATTTTTTACGGCGCTTTTATTGAAAAATTATTAAAATTTAAAATCCAAGCTTTTTTTTAGATTTTACAGCATTTTGGCCACAAATTCCCATTTCCGTCCATAGTGCGCCGGTGCGATTTATTCTGGTAGATAGCCTTTTTGCCTCACTGTGCGTAAATTTCCGAATTTCGAAAAATCCCGTCTTATTCCGAGTCTACGCTATTTTTTGATCAAATGTGCGCCCAAAAGTACGAATTTCGAAGAATTCCGCCTTTTTGCATATCTATGTACTACCAAATTTCATGACTCTAGCTTCAACCGTTTGAGCTAGGCGATGATCACTCAAATAGTCGTGCAACAATTTTATGTACAGTATGTCAAGAAAGTGTTTTGACATTCGTTTTTTTTCAGTTTAAAAAACTACCATATATTTTTATTTTATTTATCTTTTTTAAATTGCATTATGTAGTCGACAAGTCAAACGACAGAGTAGTAACAAAATGTTTTCATAAATGTACTTGTACTCTAGATCGGAGTATGGGCACGACAAAAAATAAGGGTGTGAAGATAAATTCGTCCCACACCCAAGACACAAACCATGTGGAACGTATTTGTGGTGTGGGACATATCAAAAAATAAGTTTTTTGGTTAAAAAAACGAATAAAATAAAACATGGCTATATATACCGGATATTGCAACACCGATATCTCGAAAACTGGAATACAGAATCGGTCGAGTGAAAAACCACAGGTTACTGACAGTACGAGTATAAACTGGGAAAAAGTCTAGGATCGGAGATATATAGCTTCTTAGATATCGGCTATATGTATAGTATATATTGTGACGCATATAACTCGAAACCACAATTAGCTGACAGTGAGACGTTTAACTGGAAAAAAAAGATGCCAGTGAGAGGATTAACATTGAGACATACATATCGCTATCGTTTGTATGTCTCAATTTTGTCCTCTCACTGTCAGCTACATGTGGTTTTTCGCTCGATATTATGATGTTGTTATAGCAACATGGAGACGCTGAGGTGATAATCTTTTGATGCTGTTGGGTTTATTGAGTGCCGCATGCGATGAGACGACTAGTGGTATTTCTTGATTTAAATTGCGCCTTTAGCAACATGTGCATTTAGCAACATGTGCCTTTATTAATCGGAATCCTATTCTTAAACACAGTCAGATTGAGCTAATAGCTGCGGGCTGGTTAATCCGAACAAACCCGAAGTACTGATCTTCATGCCAAGGTATAAACCAGATGGTTTCCGGAATCCCATCCCTTATTGGTATATAACTGAAACACTTAACAAAGATCAAATGGGTAACAGTATTCCTGTTAAAGCAAAATAGAAGAGAGAAGGGCAAAGTAAGGGCTCAATTCGTGGGTTTTTAGGTAATGTTGATGACCCTTTTATGTCCTTTATCATATTATTTTTGTTCACGTCTGTACACTAGACCATTTATTATTTTTTCGGTACTGATTTCCGGGCCGAAAAAGTTTCCATTTGACCTACAAACCTCCAATAAAAAATTTGGTGCCGATTGGATAACGCTAAGGTCTGCCCAAAGTTGTTTGAAAACACAAAACTCACTTTACATGAACAAAATTTGGGTTTTTATCAAATGTCACATGTTCAAGTAATTAAAAAATATTTTATTAGCATGAAAAGTTTTTAAATGATCTTTGAATAAAATTTTCTTCTTACAAGTCGTAAACAATCAAAATCGACCGAGAAAGGAAAAAGTTACAGCAGTTTTCATTTGAATTTTACGTCATGACAGGGCATGCATGCACACCGACATGGCCTCTATGCAATCACAATAAAAAATAGATCATGCTTGTGCATGCATGAAAAAAACAACGGATTTGCATGATAATTGATTTTTCGCATCAGTCTGACATTTTTCTACTGGTCAAATAAGAAAACATAAGCAGAACTTTGCAGCGCGCTATACGGCCATGCTACAGGGTCGTTTACAGAACGCGCTCTGCCTCCAGCCTAAGTGAATTGAGAAAGGGACAGCTTCGCACAAAATTTAATTTTAGTCATATTCTTATTTGTCTCCAGACCGACCACATCCAAAATGGTTACTAGATCCAGTGATAAATTTCGCACCGTAGAATCAGTTGGGCATGTATCACATACAATATCTGGAGCCAAACTGCCGTCAAACATACAGATATTTCATGATGTGATAACTGTAATGTATAATGCTGCGACGCCTCTGACCAATGTTGGTGAACTTGTGATTAATCGATCTACACATCAAAATTTTTGGGCGCCCCCGAAATCCCGGATGGTACTGGAGAAAAGATGGCCAAAGTCGTTCATGATACACTCATCAAATACAGGTCAAAACACTGGATCGTGCATTTTGTAGCAGAACAAATTAGATCGAAAATTCATCAAGTTCCCATGTTCTCATCACATGATGGAGATAGTATTGAAACATGTGTTTGAGGTTAAACTTCGGCGACTTGTGGTCCTGAAGTGCCTATTTTTAATCGTTTAGCTGCCGTTTGGGTAAGTCTCGACCACAAATCGTTTAAAAACGGACTCGAAGATCCAACTGTACGCTCAAAAATAAGTAATGCTGACTGCGAAGTCATTAAGAAATTCTGCATTAAACAGCTAAATGAAACACAAATCCTAGCTGATTACAAGGATCTATTACAATTAACAATAATGTTTCTTGGTGGTGTCGGCGATAACTTCCGAACACCTGGTCCAACATCCCACACAAGGTTCATGGGAAAAGGCATTTATGCCTTAAAAATATACCTATTTCTAGAGCAGTTTGCATTGACAAAACGAGAGTCCATTGGGCGTGGTTTACATGCAAAATGCCATACGAGCACCAAATCAAGATATACACTTGTTGAAAGACAAGATGTGTCTGAAGCGGTTTTGAAGAAATGGAAAAATCATTTGTGGTATTAGGCCCGTCGTAAATCTGGAAAACGATCGAAAATTCTCCGACCCGAAACTATTGCTGTGTAATAATTTGAGCGATTTCGTCCCATACAATACCAAACATTTTTTCGGTGCTTTTGGATTGAGTACTGAATTTTTAAAGCATGACCCATCCATTTGGGAAGATTATCCAGATACTCTCGATGTTTGTCGTAATCTGTTTGTTGTTAACGACACTGCTGAACGCAGTGTAAAATTTATGAATGATTACAACAGAATACTTACGAAAGACGAAGAACAAAATAAATTTATATTACAGTGCATTGAAGAATATCGTACAAAATGTCCCTCACATAACAAGTCAGATCTAATATAGTATGGAATTAATTGTATTTTTTGTTTTTTTCACCGATCTTAATATTTAAAAACTATTTATTAATTAATAATACAAAGAAATGTAATTTTACTTATTTAAACATACGATTTTTGAATAAAAAAAATATTTCCCCTATAAAGTGTGTTCTAAATTTTGAATGAACTTTGGGCAGACCCTAGGGTTATCCGATCGGCACAAAAATTTTTATGAAAGTCTTGTAGGCCAAATGGAAACTTTTTCGGTCCGGAAATCAAAGATCGCAGCAACTTTCACTTTTTGCATCATGTGCTATAAACGGTCTACTGTACACTTATGCCGCTCCATCTTTATATAAAAAATCCTTTGTACGTTTGTTAGTAACGCATGATCTCCGAAACCATAAAAGCGAATGGACTGAAAATTTGACAATATATTCAGTATAGTCATTTGTGTTTTAGAATTATTTTCACCGCGATAAATTGCGGAGTGGTCAAGTTATTTGCAAAATTCGTATTTCAAGTGCAATTTGACTGAAACTAAAAATGTATTTATGGTTTGTCTTGCTAATAGTTTATATGTATGATTCTAACCGGTAGATGGCGCTGTAGTGGACATAGTGGATGTATGCATTTTTGAATGAAATATCAGTGAATAACAAACCAATACATTCCAAACAGTACGGGCAGGACAACGTCTGCTGGGGTCAGCTAGTAATATATAAAATTTTCTTTAAAACAGTAAAATAATTTCTTAAAAAGTATGTTGTTTAGATAGCGCTAATGTTGAATTACTGAACTAAAATAAACGAGTTGTGTAAACTAGTTCGTACCTTTCAGCACAGCGACCCGTTCAATTGAACAAGTTCGCGAACCACACAACTATACTTCAACGTTAAACAGGATCTACATACCGGTGATCAGACCTGTTGTGACGCATGGACGTCAGATGTGATTGAACTCACTAACGAAAAGTACTTATGTGGAATCAATAAACACGACACAAATATGAGCCCCTTTATTAAATTCTGGTACTAAACGAAGTCCGCGCGCAACAGGCCGAACCACTGGCTTAAGTGTATGTCCATGGACATGAGACGTTTAAACGTCTCCTCTATTCAACCTATCCTAACCTAAACGAAGTACGGCATAAACTGCCATTGGAATGATTCTAAATCTCACATATATCTTAAGGAATATCCGCAAAGGCTTGTCTCAATATAATGGAAACGGGGAATCGGAAGGCGTTTGTATACGGTCAAGCGAATATATTGATTTCATTTCGTACACTACATAAATAAAATCTAAATAGAGAATAATTGGAGCACTCAAACACTATCCATGAGGGAGTTGCAGTCTTCATGGGCGATTTTAGTTTAGCTTGAGATTTCCGATCAGCGATCAATTTAGCGGAGATAACCGCCATTGATGTGCCTGCGACCTGCTGAGAAACATGAGCCGCGAACAGGGAAATGCGTCATTTATGTTGCTATTATTTCGAAAATCTAGAAAACGTTGCGAAATACAAGCTAATTAAACTGATAAGTTCAAATGAAATACCCTGAATTGTGATATCAGAGTCTACACATACTGCACTCTGAATAACCACTCTGACTTGGGCGAACGGTTTTACAAAAGAGCCTGTAAGCAGGTTAACAAAATTCTACACTACCGCTGACGTACTGAATTAACGGAAACCTCTAAGGACCATCACAATGGGCCTATGAGGGCTCGTCGCATGGTTTATACATCATCACATATCCTTAATAATAATATCTAACCTAATCTACCTCTACAAAATAGGTTAGGTTAAAGGACGCGTAGTACACTACCAATTGGTGTGCACTACTCCACTCGGAGTTCTCCAAACTCAAAAGAGTTTGGAGCACAAGTATGTGATATTAAAAGAGAAATCACTACTTTAACATGTCGTGTCAACAAAGCAGAGGAACAGTGTTCCGAAATCAGCGAGTTGCAAAAACAAATAATGGAACTACAAAAGAACTTCTCTGAAATTGAATCAAAGTTATCGAGACACGAAAATTATACAGTCGCCTCTGATTTGCGTATTGTTGGAATACCGTGGCAGTCTAATGAACAACTTTTATGTATTTACGAGGCAATTTGCAACACACCAGAATTTGAACCACCACTTTTCAAATCTATTTACCGTTTGCGCGGCAAAAATAATTCGCCGGATACAACCATAATTGTCCGCTTCGAATCACCATTTGCCAGGAATTATATATTGAAGTCCGTTGGAGAAGTAAGAACAGGCTACTTACTTTGGACTTAATTGGTTTCAAATCTGATAGGAAATTGTATATTTCTGAAAGTTAACCATCTTCCAATCATAACATACGTAAAAAAATGGATTACTTTGGTCGAAAAATTTCAGAGGCAATAAACTCGAAGGATACGTGGAAGCATATAAAATCATTAGGAATAGGAAACTGTCGTGCTGAAACTAATTTCGTTGGCGATCCAGACAAATTGAATGAAATGTTTGTTGACATACCCATGCAGGATGCAGACCAAGATTTCTATAGAAATAGCTTGCCGACAAACAATGAGAATACATTTGATTTTATACATTTTTCCCAAAATGAAATTTATGACTGCATTTATGCGATCAAATCTAACGCTACTGGATCTGATGATATTGACCCCAAATTTATTAAGATTATCTATCCATTCATCATTTGTATGTAACATCTTTAATACGATTTTATTAAGATCTACCTATACAAAATCTTGGAAACACGCGAAAATAATTCCCATTCCAAAAAATAACTCTGAATACCGCCCTATAGCTATACTACCATTTTTATCTAAAGTATTTGAGAAGCTTTTGAACGTACAGATTAGAAACTATATCCACAACAATAAACTCCATCAGACTTTCAATCAGGATTCAGGCCCAAACACAGTTGCCTTACAAAAAGTGTCTGAGGACTTGAGAATGAACATAGATAAAAGGTACGTGTCATGTTTAGTACTATCAGACCATTCTAAGGCATTCGACACGGTCGATCATGAAATACTCCGACTCAAACTTAAATCTTTCTTCAACTTTTCAACCCACGCTCATGATCTCATGAGTTCGTACCTTTGCTCAAGATCACAATCAGTTTTCATAAAAGGTGTATCATCTAATCCTCTCCCCGTTTCAAGGGGTGTTCCTCAAGGCTCTATATTAGGCCCCCTGATGTATTCATTGTACAGTAACGACTTGTCCTCTCAGCTTAATCATGCTAAGATTCATATGTATGCGGATGACGTACAAATATAGATTAGCGCACCTAAAATAGAATTTTTAAACTGCGTTAGCCAATTAAATTCCTACCTCAAGAATGTAGAAGTCTGGGCAAAAACAAATGGGCTTAGTTTAAACCCTATCAAGTCTAAGTGTATTATAATAGGCACAAAATCCTTTATCCAACCTGATGACTTATCAATCAAATTATCAAATACTAACATTACTATCGTCAATAATGCAATTAATCTTGGTGTTATTTTTAATAATCGATTGACTTGGTGCGACCAAATTAGATCTGCTGTTGGTAAAACCTACGGATGCCTCAGAAATCTATATGTAAACTCTAGGTACACTCCGTTGAACATAAGGTTACTCCTGGCGAAGACATATATGATCCCAAAACTGTTATATGTGTGCGAATTATTTTCAAGTTGCAATACGGTAATGTTGAACAAATTAACTGTAGCTTTCAATAATATAGTTAGATATGTTTTTTTTTGAATTAGAGGTCGTGATCATATTTCACAATTTGCCAAAAAATTATATGAGGTATCATTTGAGAATTTGCTGAAAATAAAGACACTTTTAAGTCTACATAAGATCGTATACACGGGAACCCCAGTATATCTATTTGAATTCATTCGTTTTTCCAGATCAACCAGAGGAAACAGATTGATACAATTAAGGGATAATAGGCAATTATCCGATTATTTTTTCTTCATTAACGTAATACGTCTTTGGAACAATCTTCCCTTAAATATCCAAACAATCACCAACATTTATAACAAAACATAAACCCCTATGCTTTATATAAGAATATTTTCTTTCAAATTCAAATTAAAAAAAAAAATTAAGAAGTGAGAAGAGCGGAAAAAAATTTTTAATTAAAAGAGGAGATGTCAGAGACGTCCCTGAAATAGACAATGCCGTTTAGGCAGATGGACGAGCGGTTGTCATCCCCAGCGACTTCAGACAACTCATATAATTGAGGATGTTGACGATTTTATGCGATGACAGAGCTTTGAGATCTTCGATCGTAAAGTCACCTAGGTAGCAGTGTCTTCTTCTAGAAAAAAAAAGGACATTGGCAAAGAAGGTGATCGATCGTTTCAAGTTCCCCTTCGTCTGTACAGAGACGAAAGTATTCCTCCGTGTCCCGTTGCCACTTTGATGTAAATGCTCTAAGGTTACAGTGGCCCGTGAAAACGAAAACTCTTTGTGAGGTTTAGCAATTCTCTTGTTTTGGTTTGACACAAGAGGCCAGAGAGACCTAGCGATTTTACAGTCTGGTTTGGCTAACCAATTCTGGTTAACATGATCCCTGTAGAAGCGCTCTATCATGCCGAAGAACTCACACATAGGAGGATACAGTGATGACACCGCACTAGTGGTTTCCATCGCCGACCCATTCCGTGCGAGCTCATCAGCCTTCTCGTTTCCGTTTATGTCACAGTGTACTGGGACCCAGCAAAACTTGACGTTATCTGTTAATATTTGCATTTCTAATATGCAATCATACATTAACTTGGATTTAATGACGTTGGATTTCAGTGCATTCAAAGCAGCTTGACTATATCTCCATTGACTCTATAAAATAAGTCAATACACAACGGAGAAACTATTAAAATGTCCGAAGCCTATTATGTGGGAACTACAAAAGTTGACATCGTAATTTACTTGAAAATGTGTGTGTACATAATCGACCATCTAAGCGTGCTATTTGGAATTTGGGACATATCCTTCGGATGAATACATATGCATATGCAAGTAGTTCGTGGAATGTGAAAAATGTTGTGCGCTACCAGGACTTGATAACATCCGGGTATAAAACGAAACCATCTGACTATTGTGGAATTAAAAACTTGAAATTCAGTAAGAATGTAAGAATAATATAATGCAATCAGATTATTAAGCAGAATATGTTAACAGATTTCGATTAAACAGATTTTGAGAGTAGTATTTAATTCAACCCAATTCCATTGCATTCAACTCAATTCTATTCGTTTCAGATAATTTATTATCCATATTTCCATTTATTATGTTGTTACATTTTTTCACAATATTATTTCCTAATATTTATTTGTTTAAAATTATATAAATTTATATGCATTTTTTGAGTAGCTTCAAAACCGTCCTTAGTTTTATGTAGTCTGCAATACTATATATATATGTATGTATATTTGTCAGAATTTTGTAGCATATTTAACCATATATGACTTGGTTATAATTTTAATAATAATAAGTAAATAAATAAAAAAAACACAAGAGCTACTTCTGGTGGAAATTAGAAGTATGCATCAATGTATATTGCTTCAAGGATTTAAATTTAGAAGCACAAGGACAACTTCTGGCATAAATTATCGAAAATAAGAATTTATATTAGAAACAATATGAATCTCAGATTACTAACCAGAACCGAATTAAACGGTAAGTTCCAAGGGCAGACAACTTCGAGTAATAAACTTGGAAACCTTTCGAAGCAACGAAAAATGAGTCGAAGCACTGGGCAGTGATGGCTCACAAAACTGTGTGGAATAGCGCAACAGTAGGAGCAACTGCAAAGATAGAATAAGTCTTCTGAAACTAAACAAGATCGATATTGGTAAGATGATGAGTGTTCTAACGGGACACTCAAGCTTGCAAGCACATCTTCACATTTGCTCTCTCTGACTACAAACGAACATTCAGTAAATTTTTGTTTGAAAAATATTAGCAACAAAAATAGATACTATTGGGTATATCCAGACCAGTGAGAAATACCTAGGGGAGCTCTTGGATATATTTCAAGGCAACCTTGAAGATTCCGCTGAATTGCAGCCAATAGAGGTAGCCAGCGAAGTTACCAAATCTAGATATCATAGGGTTAAAAAATTCTTTAAACTCCTTAAATTGGCTTATATTCTGTTAACCTGGCTCATAGTTCTCTATACTAGTTGTATCAATCAGGCTAATATACCATAAGCATGGGGTGAAATTAAGGTACTCTTTTTAGGTTAGGGTGGCAGCCGGTTTCTTTTTTATTTCTTCAGCTCACATAGACCAGTTTAGGTCCAAACCTACCTGTTTGATATACAAATGTATCGATAGAACGTATATTGGTACTGGAAAGATCTGTTAGGCTGCCAAGAAAGGCCGACCCCAGTAGGTCCAGTCGTCGTTTACTCAAAGCGGGACAGTCGCATAGCAAGTGCTCAATGCTCTCCACTTCTTCCTCATCTCCACAGCTTCTGCAGAAGTCATTGGAGTTAATACCCAATCATCTGGCGTGTTCGCCGATCAGGCAGTGTCCCGTCAGAACTGACACTAACGTAGACAATCTTTTCCTTTCCAGTGCGAGGAGATATTTTGACCGTCTCAGGTCATACCTTGGCCAGATTTGTCTAGCTACCCTACAGGTGCCGATTTGTGTCCATCTTTCGTTGGACTGCCTGATTGTCTCTTGCCTAAGCCAAAGCTTGCACGTGGATAGTGGCGCACCAATATATGCAAATTCTTCGAGAATTTGTAAAGTCGTCCCTTTCCTAGCAAGTTCATCGGCTTTGCATTTCCCCGGGATATCCCTATGCCCAGGCACCCATATGAGGTGTATATTAAACTGCTCAGCCATCTCGTTAAGAGATCTGCGGCAGTCGAGGGCTATTTGTGAGTTTAGGGATGTGGCCTCCAGAGAATTGATGGCAGCCTGGCTGTCCGAGTAAATGACAACGCCAGTGTTGGTTACTATGTTCCGACTCAGCCACTTGGAGACTTCCCATATTGCTATTATTTCGGCTTGATAGACACTGCAGGTATCTGTTAGTCTGTGAGCTATATCCAATCTAAGCTCTGCACAGTGTACTCCGAAGCCAACCTTTTCATCAAGCTTCGAACCATCCGTGTAAAAGTGGAGATGGTTTCTATTACCTGGTATTCTTCCAACCCATTCATCTCTGGCGGGAATCATAGTGATGTAATTTCTCTGGAAGGTGTACACCATTGGTATATAGTCCACTCGGTCGGTTACCATAGCACTACACTTCGATATCCTCATGTGACCGTAGTTTTTGTACCTCCACATTGATAGGCAGTTTAATCTTATTGCCGCTTTGGTTACAACTTCTCTCGCCACAACATTAATCGGCAGTATATGGAGTAGGGCTTGTAGAGACTCGGTCGCTGTAGTCCTTAAGGTTCCGCTTATGCTCAGGCAGGCTGTTATCTGAACCTTTGTTAGTAGGTTGGTGATGGTTAGTTTGTCAGTTGCAGTCCACCATACCACAATGCCGTATAACAGTATTGGACGAACCACTGCTATATATATCCAATGGATAATTTTAGGAGAGAGGCCCCACCGCGACCCTACAGCCTTCCTGCAGGAAGATAGAGCGATGTTGGCCTTCTTTACACGTTCCAGTACGTTTAGTCTGAATGACAGTTTCCTATCCAAAATTATTCCTAACAATTTTGCACTTTCAGAAAAGACTAGATTTTTTCCATTTATCCATTATCATTTCCAAGGTTAGGTTTCATAATCCACCTGGTAATGGCAGGTTATGTTAAATTCCACTATTGTAATGGGTGTGTTTAATTTTGTAACAGTATTTATGTCCCTACTAACTATATACTCATATAAATAATAATAATAACACTAGCCTATTTCTATTAAAATTAATAGATATAGTGAAACGGATCTTGTCAGCAATGATAAACAAAACACAATTGAGGTTAAGTATAATTATTCTTTTAATTAGAATTTTCGAACTTCATTTTATCAATGTAGGAAATAAACACGATTGTGAAAAACATAAGAAGGCCTTTTTGTTTTAATTCACTTTGGACTAAAAAAATAATATTTATAGGTGGTATACGGTATAAATGTATGTTTGCAAAGTAATTATCTTAAACTCACCTGTTCCTCTACCGCCGTCTATGCCAATTGACGCTGATACATTGACAATGCCAAAACTTGAAGGCTTCTTCCAGCCACGCCAATTGTTATATAGGGATTCCGGTTCTGAACTCCAGCTACACAATGAATCCTCTTCGAAACGATCTGAATCGTCGAAACTATAACGCTCTATATCTTCCTGTACCCAATCGACGGCGGCAGCGCCACCACCTGCACCAGCAGCGGCGGCTGCATTACCCTCAGGAGGAGGTGCATTAGTCGGATTTCGGCGATTTTGTACATGATCTGGGCCAGCATTATTATTGGCAGCCTGATTGTTGTTATTACGATTAACCATGTTGGTGGTTGTGTTTGTAAGTGTAAGGTTTTAATAATATTTACAAAGGGTTTTGTTTTTAAGTGTTAAAATCTTATATATGCATTAAAAAGAATTGAATTTTTTATAGCTATGCTTCTTCTTTATTTTTCTTTTCCTTTTATTTCTTTACACTCCCGACAACGCGACTCGGTTTTTGTTGTTGTTGTTGCTTTTGATATTTTTGGGTATTGAAATTTTTTCCGTCTTTTTTGCTTTTGTTTTTGGTTGCTGTTGATGTTGAGGTCGTTTCAAGCCGTAAAAATGTAACTGAACACTGAATCGTATTTTGACACAATGGAAGCAAACAAAACGGGGGAATGTCTTCTTCTTCCACTCGCACTTTTTTCTTTCCTACTTGTTCTCCAAAGACAACGTCCTCTTTACTCCTTCGTTTCAATTTATTACCCCCCACAGATGTTAAATTTGGTGGAACGATTAAATACACAAAGGAGAATGTCGACAAAAAAACAGCCAAGCTTTGACAACAAAAAAGGTCTTAGAGAGAGCAATGGCCAAAGGAAGTAAGAAAAAGTATGCTGAAAATCTTGGAAGAACTGGCCCACAATAACGAGCTAGTTAAGTCAGCCTATCTCAATAGTTTTGGCTGGTCGCAGCTATTAACTAGTGTTTAAAACGGGTTGGTCCTTTGTCTGCAAAAATCCATTGTGCTACCTCGAAGTTATATGTTCCCTTTCTGTGTATTTGCGTTCCTTCCACGAAGGTTATTATTGGTGGTAACAACTCCAAACAAAAATATTCATACACCACCGCCGCCGCACAAATGAAAACAGCAAACCAGCCAGCCAAAAAGTAGTTGTCAGTCACAATTATTTACAAGTACATTCACTTTCGCTCTTTTCTTTCTCTGTATCTCTCGTTCGCCCTCTATATATATATAACAGGCTCTCTGCTGCCCCTCTTTCTGGGTTTATGTGTTGTTCCTTTGCGTTTGTTGTTGACGCACGCAAGCAATGTTAAGGAGGTGATGATAATGATACAAAAATCAAAGAAAAACGAAGATACTTTCAAAAAGAACAAGAAGACAAACAAAATACACACAGCAGGACGAAAATCTTTTGTTAAGGTCGGTTGGTGTTTGTAAGTTTTTTTGTTTGTTTGTAGTTACTGCAGTTATGTTCGCGGTCGATGCCACTGCACGGGCTATTTCTGTCGCCGTCGCTGCCGCTATTTGTTATTGCTAGTGCATTGACTTTTAATGTGGCTCCAAACAAAAAAATTCACGATGTACTTAATTGTTCATTCGTCTTTTTTTTTGCTTGCGCAGAAAGAGAAACGAAACGTAGTAAACAAGAAGAAATATTCTCAGCAACAACTCACTCCAATTTCAGGAGGTTATGTAGTTCATTGGACAAAACGAAAAAGAACAGCTGCTGCTGCTAATGTGTCTTGTCTGTCGCCGCGCCGCTTCCTTCTATTTATTTATGTTTGTCTATGATCACTTATGTCTTTATTTCTAAACACTTTCGTTGCTGTTTATTGTTATTTGTTTTTGTTTTTCTCGCTCATCTGCTGCTTCGCCACAAAGTTTATTCGCCTTGCTTATTGCAATTCGCCTTGACATCTCGCAAAATCGCCTCAAAATTGTTCGATTTTTTCTCTTCACCGAGAATTTTTTTCTTCCACATAAAATTACTTGAAAAATTTTAAATTAAACACTGAAAATGTAAGATATTTTTGAATACATCTAGTTTATCTGGCATTTTTTGCACACAATTACAATTTTCCAATTATTGTTGGGTATTTTATATTTTACATGGTCGACTTTGGTTAAAAAAATTCGACGACCTTAGATGAGTGTTACAAGATTTTCTTTTCACTATTTTTCTGTAATATTCACATGTTGTTCGGTTCTAATTTCTTGGATTCCACTACACTATTGTCTTTTTGTGGTTGCATGGTTTTCAATTAATAATTTAATTTAATTTAATAAATTTTAAATTTTGCGTGTCGGGAGAGCCTTGCTTAAAAACTGTCTTTGTCAATTTCCACTGAACAGCGAAAAATTGTTTTTGTTCTTTGTATATTGGTAGTGCAGGCAAGGTACAAGTATTTGCAACCAATTACCAAAAACCGAATATGAATTTTGACAGCTACAATTTGTTTTCTTGCGTACAGAGTTACCGATTGCTTGTGACCTGCATGAAGATACCGACGTAGGTATTTTTCATTAACAGGGTGACCCAAAATTCTGAACGTAATGTCAAATAACAAAATGTATGTGTAAAAATAAATGTATAAGTAACAAGCGTTCCCTTTTTCAACTTGAAATAACATTTTGTGGAATTTTTCACTATATACTATGTTCACTTTTCGCGTTGAAATCCCATATAAAAACAAAGTCGCGAAAAAATGTGAGAATTTTTTTCGTTTGTTGTACTATGTTCTTTCAACACGAAAATGTGACGTTAAAAATTGAACGCCGCAAGCCCCGCACTCCTATTTGTTTCTACTTAGGGCCTGTTTTTGTAACTTATTTTTTGTCACTTCGCACGTCTATTGGCAAGCGAATGAAATTTTTGGTTTTTGCACACTTTGTTTTGATTGTAAACAAAGAAGCTTTCAATTATCGCCAACATTTTGGTTCTTATAAGACAACAACGAACGAAATGAAATGTCAAATTAGACGATCAGAAAAATTCATTCGTGTCGGTTATGTTTACCGCCCTTTTGAATGATCTAGTGAAAATTGTTGGATAAATGAATAAAAAATGGATAAATGAACCAAACAACATACACATGTATCTTTTGCTGAAGTATCCACCAAAATTTCAAAAAATTTCTTTTTATTAGTTTGTATAAAATGTTTCGAAATCTTACAACCACACTGTTGCTTTTTGCATTTTTTCGTAATACCTTAAATTAGGTGACCCAAACAATTGTTTATTATACCTATCGACCTAGAATATCTTTCTGAATTGGTTTGGTTTTGTCCGTCCGTCTGTTTATAAATGTATCCTTGTTACCGAGTACAGGTCACAATTATGCTCAGATCACTAGGAAATTTAGCAAGAACTTCCTTTTTAACTCAAGGACTTACTAAAATGGGTGCAGAAGGTTTCCGATTTAGATATATCCACTATATATACATAAATGATCTATCAAACAAACAATTGTGTTTGTTTTCGGGTTTTTAATTATTTCTCATCGTCTAGAAACAGCTGTTGCAACTTTTACAGCTGTTAGATAGGGTTGCCCCCGTTCTGATATTTTCGTGTGGAAAAAGCTTTAAGAAATGTCAATAACAACATGAAGGTAATATTGGTCTTTGACAGGAAGACGACGAAGAAAAGAGCTTTCTTACCCAAACGATAAGTGACAATGAACCAAATTAAAAACATGATCGCTTGGGTGAGAATAAGAAGAAGAAAATTATTGCTTGGGTAGCTATCGCACGTCTACGTTTTGGTACATTTAGCTGAACAGGCTGTTAGTTCTGATTCTTAATCGGTAATTTTTTCCAACCAAATGTCAAAGTTTGTTGGAGAGAGAGGCAGGCGAAAAGAGCTACATGCTCTCTCCCCTACAAGCTTTGAAATTTTCTTGGAAAAAAATGCCGAGTGTGTATTAGGACTAACATATCGTTACTCCGAGAAATTCAACTCTTGTAAATATTAGCAATACAATTTCCTAATAAGTCCAGATTCACACGAGACGATTTTTGCAAGCAAGTGTCAAAGTTTGTAAGAGAGATAGGCAGATAGCTCTTTCCGCCTGCCTTTCTCTCCTACAAACTCTGACAACGACAGATTGTTAGGCAAAGGTGAATTGACAGTTCAGAAAATTGCAAGAAAACATTACAATTTCATATAAAGCGTACGCCAAATAACTTTTTTTTTTGAAAATGCTATAAAAAGAAACTACGGAATATTTTCTCAAATTTCTTTTTTTATTTGAATGTACAATCCTTCCGGTTAATAATGGAAAATAATTTCATTCAAATGGCTGCCTCGGCTGGCCATGCAGTAGCCTACACGATCGGTCCAATTTTTAAGTACATTATCGATTGTGTGCAGCTGTATTTCACCAATGGCTTTACGAATATTGTCCTTTAAAGCGTCAATTGGTTGTGGCTTGTCGGAGTAACACTTATCTTTGAGGGCACCCCAGAAATAATAGTCAAACGGTGTCAAATCGCAGCTCCGAGGTGGCCAAACGACATCAGCTCTGCGGCTGATAATGCGATCTTCAAAAACAGGGAGCAAAACATCGATTGTAGCTTCGGCTGTGTGGCACGTAGCGCCGTCCTGTTGAAACCAAATGTTGCCAATATCCTCCTCTTCAATTTTTGTGAACAAAAATTCGTTCAACATGGCCCGATAACGATCGCCATTGACTGTAACGGCCACTCCTTGCTCATTTTCGAAGAAAAATGGCCCAATTATGCCTCTGGACCAAAATCCGCACCAATCAGTGACTCGTTTTGGGTGTATCGGCTTTTCAATGTATGTGTGCGGGTTTTCTGTGCCCCAAATGCTACAATTTTGCTTGTTTACATACCCGCCAAGAGCAAAATGAAAAAATCAAATGAAAATCAAAAATGAAAAAAATTGAAAATCAAAATTTTCAAAGTAATGTCGCAATATTTCCCAGCGTTGTTCCAGCGTATACACCAGAGAACGAAGAACGAAGCCAGCCAGGTTTTAGCCGATAAGCTGCCGAAGGCGATTTTTTTGTCGAGCCACGCCGCCGCCGATAGGTCGGCTAAAATTGGATTTAAATCGCCGCCGTTCTCATCGGCTCATACCGGCTTTATGCAAGATACGGTGTAATGACGTTTGTGCAAAGCCCAATTCCAAAGAACGACAAGGAATGGACAAATCTGGGTTTTCTTCAACACTTTGCAATACAGCAGCAATATTCTCAGTTGTTCTTAAGCGACGTGCACGGGTGTTATTCTTCACACCACTAACTTGTCCCACCAGCTCGAATTTTTCCACCAATTTCTGTATTGCGGTCCGACAAGGTGCTTCACGACGACCCAAAAATGCTTTAGTTTTGCGAACTGTGACTGCAAGATTTTCACCATTTTTCCACAATATCTTACAAAATATTGCGAAAAAATCCTATTTTTTTTGAAAATTTTAATAACTTTTAAACACTACGCACTACTGTTATATTTTTATGATTTTATAGTAAAGTCTGATCGGTAATGAATAAAATGAGACCATTCCGAAGAAAATCGATGTATAAATTCGAAAATTTGCTCTAATTTCTACAAAATTTCTACAAACAAAACATTTGTTCCTTTTTTTAGTAACAAAAAAGAAACCAAAATGTTACACTTAGCCAAATCCCAAAATCGTGTCGACCGGTGGAATTGCAAATAATCGGTATTTAATATCAAAAATTTACAAATATAAATTTAATATTGTATTGCATTACAATATGTGTATATCAGCATTAAGCTTTGTGTTCAAAATGTGTTCAAGTTTTACTATAACAAAAAATAAATATTTTTATAAAAAAAGAAAAAAATTAGAAAACTAATTTAACTTTGTGTTTACTTTGTTCGATCAATGAACTAGTAAAAGTATTAGGCAAATTTAAGAGAGAATTTACAAAATGTCTTCCTTTACCAGTTTTTACTCGACGAGTGAAAGTAGTAACATTCAAAATATTTTGGAAGGCATATAAAATAAACTTCAAATAGAAGAAGTCTTTCAGATCTTTCTAGATTTGTCAGATATACGTTTGTACAGCAAACCTGTTTAATTTCAGACAATTTTTTAATTATTTCTCTTTTGATCGATTTAATTTTTAAGGGAAAAATCTATTTTTAGTCCCCATTTACATGGTACTTTTTTTTTAAGTAACTTATCGGCTTATTCTCTTTTGAAAAAGTATTTACGTTCACACGCGTACTTTTTTTTCAATACTTATACTTATTTTCATTTGTTTTGTTTCGGCTTTTCCTGTGTGCATTGTTGTTGTTTCCAAGTGCGAACGAAAAACACAAAACGATGAGTACGATAAGTACGAGTACGGCATACTTTTTTTCCCCCCGTTTCCGACTGCCTCTCTCGCCCACAAAACGCCGATAAGTATGCTTAATACTTAAAAAAAAAGTATCATGTAAATGCAGACTTACACTGTGCTCATACTTCCAACTAAGTTGTACAATAAATGTGTATCTGTTATGTTGCACAATAAATCGTAAGCCGAAAAGCCGCCGCCGCAGACCCATTTTTGGACAAGCCGCCGCCGCCGACAATTTTGCCTCGGCTTCGTTCTCTGGTATACACAACCATATTCGTTCAGTGGAAGAATAAAACTAATTATCTGTCAAATCAGACATGAGCTAAGTGTTACCATTCACGAAATAAGCACCAGAGAACGAAGCCAGCCAGGTTTTAGCCGATAAGCAGCCGAAGGCGATCTTTTTTTGTTGAGCCACGCCGCCGTCGATAGGTCGGCTAAAATTGGCTTTAAATCGCCGCCGTTCTCATCGGCTCATACCGGCTTAAAATAGCCGCCGTTGTAATTTTTTAATTACGCCTTTCATTTATATACGACCAAACTCGTACATGTTTGTGTATATGTATTAATATATACATATGTATTAAAATTTATGTGTGCATGTATATGGTCTTTTTTTATGTAAAAAGTTTCACTTCCCTGCAGCTAAAATCATTTCTAGTTGCGTATTGAACCAGTCATAAGCTAGTTGCAATGTGACCTATGCAAACCCATTCGCATCTCTGCCAGCAACAACGATGATCTGAGCTGCTTTACGAGCAAGTACTCGCTTGGTGGTGGCAGAGTAAATGTCTCTCCCACCACCCTTCTCTTGTACTCTCAAATATAGTAATAACTGAACTAGATATTAACTAGTGCTGAATTGTAAACAAATGAAATAGTTGGGTGCCTATGATAAGCCAATATTAAAATCGATAGTTCGTTATATGAAAAAAGGACAGATATGTTACTAGTTTGAAGTAAAAAGCAAATAGTATATTTCTATATACAAACTAGTCATTTTGGCTGCAGGGTTGCTTTAAACTTCTTTACACATTCGACACGTATAATACATATCTATATCTATATATCTATATATATATATAAAAATGAAACGGTCCATCTGTGTAATGGCATCACGTCAGAACGGCTGGACCGATTTGGCTCAATTTTTTTTTTCAGTTCTTCGTATTTGCCTGGAGAAGGTTGTTACGAAAGAAAATTTTGGGAAAACCCTCCGGAAAAGTCGGAAAATTGGGAAAATCGAAAATTGCTATTTCTTGCGAGATTCCTACTGTTCCTATCTACTACTCTCTTTTTGAATCCAATTTTTTTTATTAATTTTCTATTAAACAAAATAGTTTTCTATTAAACATATGTACGAGTATGTGCTATTTTTCTTGCTGCAATTCATTCGAGTTTTGCGTATTGTTACACTGATTTCGCGTATCACATCGACAAACGGTACAAGCATTACGATCAATTAAAATTCAACGCGATATTTATCAGTTCGAAAATTTTTTCAGATAATAAGTTTGAGTATAAGTGGTAAGGTTATCTTATTGGATTGCGGGCACTGCAAAATCATAATTTCGGATGAATGCACGATGGCGCATAAACGAGCTCTGGAGGCAGTTGACCGAACGATGAAGGATTTACGACGTGATTTGAGACAATTTGGTGAGTCTATGATATTGCTCTCCGGAGATTTTCGTCAAACGCTTCCCGTCATCCCGAAATCTACTGCCGATGAAATTATTGCATGCCTGAAATCGTGGTCTTTGTGGCGGCATGTCAAGAAGTTGAAATTGACCACGAACATGAGAGTCGCGTTGCAGAACGACTCATCGGCTCTTGAATTCTCGAAACAACTGTTGGCGCTTGGCAATGGCCAAATTACTGTTGATGTTTCCACTGCATTGATATTGTTCCCGGCAAATTTTTGCGAGTTCACATCGTCGAACGAGGAACTCATCACCAAAGCGTTTCCAAATCTCGATTAGATTAGTGAACGGGCAATATTAGCATCGAAGAATAAGGACGTCGATAGCATGAATTTTATTATTCAAAGTAAAATCGAACTCGCTTGATGTGCCAGGAGCTCCGCCTCATAATTTACAGCTGAAGGTGGAATCGATCATAATCATGTTGCGGAATCTGAATCATCCGAAATTGTGCATAGTTCGCGGTTGTCCATTATGAAACTGATGGACAATGTGATTCAGGCGACGATCATCAAGGGAAAATTCAAAGGAGAGGAAGTCCTTATCCCACGAATTCCGATTATTCCAACTGATCTTTCATTCCAATTCAAGCGGATTCAGTTCCCTGTACGATTGGCTTTTACGATGACAATCAATAAATCTCAAGACAAATCGTAGGAAGTCTGTGGAATTAATCTCGAATTTCCCTGTTTTTCGCACGGTCATCTGTACGTTACCTGTCTTCTGTCTTCGTTGTTTGTTGTTTATCACATCGCTCTCTACTGATTTCGATTCCTTTTAAACAAATCGCATTAAAATTTTAACTATCTGTGTTTTATTATCACTCTGGAGTTTATCTGAAGGCGTTAAATTGGGGCGAGGCGAAGTTCGCCGGGTCCGCTAGTATAAATATAATACTATCAGGTATTTCCCAATTACAACTCGAATTAAAATTTTAAACGTTTAAAAGAGACTAAAAAAAGTTGCATGTTTTGTATGCATCATTGTGATATTTTTTATACATTGTGATATTTATGTATACAAATAATAGGCGTGTTTTCGTTACACCATAGGTGCTTAATTTGTATGGGGAGCTAAGCACTTTTAAGCACTATTAGTTCCCGATGAAGTTTGGTGCTTGTGTTCATGTCTTAATCGAGTATGATGTTGCCAGACTGGGCACCCTATATTTAGCAATATGGCATCCCATTGTTGGAGAGATTTTATCAATTATTGTGAATTAACGGGAAGAAGAAGAACAAAAATGGGAAATTATTTTAATATTTGCAAAAGAGTGTAAACATTTGAACATAGAATAGTAAATATATGTTTTATAAATACTTTTCACGAATTATTTGTCTGTTTCGCACTGTTCTTTCTTCGCAACTCATGACACCATTGCTACCAGATAGTGAAAATCCGCCACTTATTGCTTATGTGCCAGTTAGTGGAAGTTAGTTGTTTTCGTTGCAAAGTGCTAAACTAAAAGTGCTAGCTTGTAACGAAAACATGCCTAATATACATACATTTAATAACAAAAGAATGTTAAATACACTCAACACGAACGGATGAAAAATGGAATGGAAGAAGTTGAAGGCTACTTAGTTTTGAATTCTTTAACACTTTACTGAACCAATTCGGATAATTTTTTTCAATATCACGATTTATCGCGAGAAATCTAAGAAGTAATCCTTTAGGCTATGAAAGAAAAGAGGTTGAACCACATATTATGGCATAACTAGAGAACCATTTCTCCTAATTGGTTCCGGAAAAAAATCAAATTAAGTATTCAACTTCCTACAATACAATTTTCTATCCGTTCAGCGGTTTCCACAATATCTTACAAAACATTGCGAAAAAATCCTATTTTTTGAAAATTTTAATAATTTTTAAATAAAGGCCTCATAAAAACGCACTACTGTTAAATTTTTATGATTTTTTAGTCAAGTCTGATCGGTAATGAATAAAACGAGACCATTCCGAAGAAAATCGATGTATAATATAAAATGTTGTAGCGAGGAAAACAATTCCATTTTCTTGAAATTCGAAAATTTGCTCTAATTTCTACAAAATAGATTTTAGCAAACAAAAAATGTGTTCCCTTTATTAATAACAAAAACGAAACCAAAATTTTACACTTAGCCAAATCCCAAAATCGTGTCGACCGGTGGAATTGAAAATAATCGGTATTTAATATCAAAAATATACAAATACAAATTTAATATTGTATATGTGTATATCAGCATTTTACTATAACAAAAAATAACTATTTTTGTAAAAAAGAAAAAATTTAGAAAACTATTTTATCTTTGTGTTTACTTTTTTCGATCAATGAACTAGTAAAAGTATTAGGCCAATTTAAGAGAGAATTTACAAAATGTCTTTTCCTTTACCAGTTTTTACTCGACGAGTGAAAGTAGTAACATTCAAAATATTTTGGAAGGCATATAAAATAAACTTCAAATAGAAGAATTCTTTCAGATCTTTCGAGATTTGTCAGATATACGTTTGTACAGCAAACATGTTTAATTTCAGACAATTTTTTAATTATTTCTCTTTTGCTCGATTTAATTATTAAAGGTGGGTACTATGTTTTTTCAGCTTGAAAAAATTCCACAAAATGTTATTTCAAGTTGAAAAATAGAACGCTTTTTTATTAAGGTCGCATTGCATTTTTGAAGTGTGTGTGTCGAGATGTCACTTTTATATGTATGTGTCTGTGTATAAGCATGTGCATTTTTTCCTTTTTGCTTTTCTTGAAAACAACATGAGTTTAAATTAGAATCACAAAATTGAGAATCAATGAGCAATTAAATGGAATAATGCCGACTTAGAAAATAGTTAATTTAAATTGCAGATTGGAAATATGGTTGAAGATCATTGTGCTAATGTTATAATTAAATAAATTATTTATTTTGTGTTGATACGATGGCGATGCTTGTGAGGCATCAGAAGCCAGGGTAATACAATGTTACAAATAACAAAATAATTTCCTACTGTTGTACGAATATAAATAAATAAAATGATGTTTTGATGAACCGAAAAATATGTTTTATTATTATTTTTAAGGATTTACATTATATTTGTGGACATATATAAATTATACTTCTATCCATAAACGGATTTTCTTCTTCCAACTCCTATGGCTGGCAAGAACTCACTATGTTCTTTATAACCATTTAAATTTGAGATCACAGGCGCAGGCCCAATTCCATTGTCCTACTGTTTCGGTAGTGTTTACCGTCCACAAAGTTTTTCCACGCTTTTCGTCACGATTGTTCTAAACATACAAACGTAAATGTACATATGTAATTACAAGACAAATTCCACATTATTACATATAGTTACATGTCCTTCCAGTGTTTTGCACATTTGCTTTGCTATCCAATCGGAATGTCACTCTTCTCGTTTATTCCATGTACATAATTATTTTCCGTCCTTTGCATTAATTTTCTTTATTTCAGATAATTTAATTTAGTATTCTTTATTAGTAAATTTTATTGCTAATATTTACAACAGTTGAATTTCTCGCGGACAAATATGAATGTAAATAAATAGGAGTACAATGCTGGCGGCTTCAATTTGTTGCGGCGTTCAATTTTGTATCGGCGCAAAATGTCAATTTCTCACGTTGAAATAAACACAGTACCACAAATGAAAAAATTTCACTCTGTTTTTCACAACTTTGGTTTTTGTATGGGATTTCACCGTGAATCGGGAACATAGTACCGTGCTTAAGGGAAAAATCTGTGCTCATACTTCCAACTAAGTTGTACAATAAATGTGTATCTGTTATGTTGCACAATAAATCGTAAGCCGAAAAGCCGCCGCCGCCGACCATTTTTGTTCAAGCCGCTGCCGCCGACAATTTTGCCTCGGCTTCGTTCTCTGATAAGCACTAGTTAAAAAAAAGTTAGTTAGATGGCGGACCCTTTATTTACAATAGGCGTGTTTTCGTTACACCATAAGTGCTTAATTTGTATGGGGAGCTAAGCACTTTTAAGCACTATTAGTTCCCGATGAAGTTTGGTGCTTGTGTTCATGTCTTAATCGAGTATGATGTTGCCAGATTGGGCACCCTATATTTAGCAATATGGCATCCCATTTTTGGAGAGATTTTATCAATTATTGTGAATTAACGGGAAGAAGAAGAACAAAAATGGGAAATTATTTTAAAATTTCAAACAGAGTGTAAACAATTGAACATAGAATAGTAAATATATGTTTTATAAATACTTTTCACGATTTTTTTGTCTGTTTCGCACTGTTCTTTCTTCGCAACTCATGACACCATTGCTACCAGATAGTGAAAATCCGCCACTTATTGCTTATGTGCCAGTTAGTGGAAGTCAGTTGTTTTCGTTGCAAAGTGCTAAACTAAAAGTGCTAGCTTGTAACGAAAACATGCCTAATATATTTTGTAAATATTTATATGCAGGATTGCCAATAAAAATACATTATAGACATTCTTGCCAATAAAATGTTTTTCTGACAATGGCGCCGTTGTCACATTCATAAACATTGCACATCTAACAATCTGCAAATTATATCACAATGACATTTCTGCCAATGTTCCGAGACAAAAATTTTATGTTCACAAGGTTGTACGAGCACAGGGTTGCATTTTTCTGACAATATTCTCTGATATGGCAATCGTGTGTACTTCGCTTTACAATTAACAATACATTTTTTTCGTTTCACCAAAAAGAGCATTTTATTTATTTACATTCATACACAATAGAAAATTGATTTTCTTATTTGTATCATTAGGTCTGCGTTCTCCATTGCCAAATAACCTTTCTTTTCGTACTTTAACTAACTATTTCTTCGTTTTAATTATTAATTTTATATTTGTTGAGTTAAAAATAAAATTTTGTGTTTGTTTACAAGGCTAGTAGCAAAAAGAAAAAATTAACATGCATATACTTATACACACATACATATACATATATAATAGTGATACTTCAAATACAGTCAACGTGAATTAGTAAAAAACGTTCCATTTTTATACCCTCCACCATAGGATGGGAGGTATATTCATTTTGTCACTCCGTTTGTAACACCTCTAAATATTGATCTGAGACCCCATAAAGTATATTCTTAATCGTCGTAAAATTCTAAGACGATTTAGCCATGTCCGTCCGTCTGTGGTAATCACGCTACAGTCCGCAATAATAGAGCTAGGTTGATCAAATTTGGTACAAATACTTCTTATAGTTCCAGGTTGTTTGGGATTGCAAATGGGCCATATCGGTCCATATTTAGATATAGCTCCCATATATAGCATCTAACTTGTTGTGATTTCTACTGTTCTCATCAACTCTTTTTTTGTGTTTTCGGTGTTATTTTCTTTAGGTTTGAGTTATTTTGTGAGGTCACATGCTATCCATGGTTGAGGGTATATAAGATTCGGCATGGCCGAACTTAACGCTTTTACTTGTTTTAACTTGAAATAACACTGCGAAATTTTTTCGTGCCTTTATGCGCCAGTTAAGGTAAGTACAGACAATTGTCAGTTCGGACAACGTTATCAACCCTGTTAAAGTGCCGCAAATGTACGGGTAATGACAGATTGTTAGGCAAAGGTGAATTGACAGTTCAGATTGCGAGAAAACCATACAATTACATATAAAGGGTCCGCCATCTAACGTTTTTTTCAACTAGTGCTTATTTCGTGAATGGTAACACTTAGCTCATGTCTGATTTGACAGGTAATTAGTTTTATCCTTCCGCTGAACGAATATGGTTGTGTATACGCTTGAACAACGCTGGGAAATATTGCGACATTAAGGTGGGTACTATGTTTTTTCAGCTTGAAAAAATTCCACAAAATGTTATTTCAAGTTGAAAAATGGAACGCTTTTTTACTAAGGTCGCATTACATTTTTGAAGTGTGTGTGTGTCGAAATGTCACTTTTATATGAATGTGTGTGTGTAAGCATGTGCATTTTTTCCTTTTTGCTTTTCTTGAAAACAAACACGAGTTTAAATTATAAACAATCAACAAATAATTAAATGAAATAATGCCGACTTAGAAAATATTTCATTTAAATTGCAGAAAGGAAATATTTTTGAAGATAATTGTGCTAATGTTATACATATGATGGCGATGCTTGTGATGCATCAGAAGCCAGCGTAATACAATGTTGCTAATAACAAAATAATTTCCTACTGTTGTACGAATATAAATAAATTAAATGATGTTTTGATGAACCGAAAAAGATGTTTTATTATTATTTTTAAGGATTTGCATTATATTTGTTGACTTATACAAATTATACTTCCATCCATAAACAGAATTTCTTCTTCCAACTTCTATGGTTGGCAAGATCTCACTATGTTCTTTATAACCATTTAAAAACATGATCACAGATACTACCCAATTCCATTGTCTTACTGGTTCGGCAGCGATAGACGTCCACAATATTTTTCCAGGCTTTTCGTCACGATTGTTCTAAACATACAAACGTAAATGTACATAATTACAAGACAAATTTCACATTATTACATATAGTTACATGTCCGTCCAGTGTTTTGCAAATTTTTTGCTTTGCTATCCAATCGGAATGTCGCTCTTCTCGTTTATTCCATATACACATAATTATTATCCGTTCCAAAGCTTTTCATTAGTCTTCATTGTTTCAAATAATTTAATTTAGTATTCTTTATTAGGAAATTTTATTGATAATATTTACAACAGTTGAATTTCTCGCGGACAAATATAAATATAAATAAATAGGAGTACAATGCTAGCGGCTTCAATTTGTTGCGGCGTTCAATTAATTTGCAGCGGCGCAAAATGTCAATTTCTCACGTTGAAATAAACACAGTACCACAAATGAAAAAATTTCACTCATTTTTTCACAACTTTGGTTTTGTATGGGATTTCACCGTGAAACCGGAACATAGTACCGTGCTTAACTTTTAAAATTTTGATTTTCAATTTTTTTTTTCATTTTTGATTTTCATTTGATTTTGATTTTTTCATTTTGATCTTGGCGGGTATGTAAACAAGCAAAATTGTCGCATTTGGGGCACAGAAAACCCGCACGCATACATTGAAAAGCCGATACACCCAACGAGTCACTGTTTGGTGCGGATTTTGGTCCAGAGGCATAATTGGGCCATTTTTCTTCGAAAATGAGCAAGGAGTGGCCGTTACAGTCAATGGCGATCGTTATCGGGCCATGTTGAACGAATTTTTGTTCACAAAAATTGAAGAGGAGGATATTGGCAACATTTGGTTTCAACAGGACGGCGCTACGTGCCACACAGCCGAAGCTACACTCGATGTTTTGCGCCCTGTTTTTGAAGATCGCATTATCAGCCGCAGAGCTGATGTAGTTTGGCCACCTCGGAGCCGCGATTTGACACCGTTGGATGATTTTATGTTGAAAGCGGATAGTAAAAAATTTAAAAATCAGCAATCAATACCAGTAAAAAATAATGAACAGATTCCTAGGCTCATTAAACCTGTCGTGTCGGGAAATGAAATAAAAAATAATTCCAATGATCCAGGTGCCAGTACATAAGCTGCTGCAATGGAAAACACAGAAAATGTATATAATTACAACATGTTGGAAACAAACAAATTCTGTACCCTTATCATCATCCAGGCCCCTATTATATTCTGGTATCATCAGAAACTCCCATCAGTTCCAGAAGGAAAAATTCGGAGCTACAGTTGAACGCCAAACTTAAAATAGCCAATATTAGTGGAAATTTCATTTCAAAAACTTTGCTTTCAAAACATTCAGACTAAACTTCAACAACTACATGTCGGCCAACAATTTTGTGCTTAATCCTGCTCTTGAAAGTATTGGTTTTAAAGCCTTTATACCAGATCCCTTTGCGCAGAAGTTTTACGTTGTTAATTTAGTTCCCTTAGAATTTACAGGTCAAATGATAGTTGACAGCATTAACAGTAGTGATAACAGTTTTGAAGCGGTATAGTTGTTAGTTTCAATAGGGAAGATGAAAACGGAAAATATGTTCCATTGGAGACATAAAAGGTGGGCGTTATTTTTGAAACCAAAGTAGAGAATATTAATATGTTCAATACCCTAGCATCAGCTGAGCTGTGTACCATATCTGTTCGCCTCTGCAAAAATTGTGGCAAGCTAGGCCATATCGCCATTCGCTGCCGTTCGAAGAAAATATGTCTTTTATGTGGTAAAAACATAGTTTGTCCAAACAACTGCACCGACGAAAGATTTAAGATCTGCTTGGCTACAACTAAATGCCAAATAATTTTTTCCAAGCAAGTGTCAAAGTATGTATGTAGAAGAGAGAGGCAGGCGGAAAGAACTCTCTCTCCTACAAACTTTGAATCAGGACTAACAATGATGTCACGAGTTGCAAGTCCAGATTCACACGAGACAATTTTTCCAAGCAAGTGTCAAAATTTGAATGGGAGAGAGCTCTCTCCTACAAACTTTGACACTTGCTTGGAAAAAATTGTATCGTGTGAATCTACACCAAGGAATGAACAATGCGAAACAGTCAAAAAATCGGAAAGTGAATATCATCGTTTGCAGAAACTATTGCTCTGAATAATTTATTTTTGAACTCTAATCATTTGTAAAAATTGTTTCCTTGAATTTTCATTTTTGTATCTTCTTTTTTCTCAAACGCACTGCAAATATTGCCAGAAGTGTGTAGTCCGAAATCGACATTTTGCGCTTCACTCCACAAAATCACAAGAAAAATTAAGATTGACGTTGATAAGCTGTATTGTGTGCGCTAAAAGTGTCAAACACACGTACACGAGTTTGACGCCAAGCAATTTAATCGTCAGCGGACCCCATAAGACATTTCGTCGGGTAAATGCTATTTTTGGTCCATACGCCATTTGTGTGTTTTTTGAGTTAGGAATTGATAATATAGAATCTGCAATAATTTGTTCCCTATCTCGTCTAATTTTCGAGATAGTGGTAGGATAAATCGATTTAACTCTGATTTACGGGAAATAATTTTGCTATTTTTGTTCTATGTCTCCATTTTTTATCGCCCTATATTTTTTTCTCGCTGTTTAACGTTATTTCGATCACAATAGGCATGTTTTCTTTACAAGCTAGCGCTTTTAGATTAGCACTTTGCAACGAAAATAACTGACTTCCACTAACTGGCGCATAAGCAGTAAGTCCCGATTCACACTCGTCAATTTTTCCCAAGCAAGTGTCAAGGTTTGTAGGAGAGGGAGGCAGAGAGCTCTTTCCGCCTGCCTCCCTCTTCAACAAACTTTGACACTTGTATGGGAAAAATTGCCGAGTGTGAATCTGGACTAAGTAGCGGAATTTCCACTATCTGGTAACATTGATGTCACGAGTTGCGGAGAAAGAGCAGTGCGAAATAGACAAAAAATTCATGAAATGTATTTATAAAACATAAATTTACTATTCCATGTTAAATTTTTTACACTCTTTTTGCAAATATTGAAATAATTTTTAATTTTTGTTCTTCTTCTTCCCATTAATTCACAATAATTGAAAACAATCTCTCCAAAAATGAGATGCCAGAACACAAGCACCAAACTTCGTCGGGAACTAATATTGCTTAAAAGTACTTAGCGCTCCATACAAATTAAGCACCTATGGTGTAACGAAAACACGCCTAATATGTAAATTACTCTCATTGGGGTGAGAGGCAGGCGGAAAGAGCTTTCTACCTCTCTCTCCTACAAACTTTGGTTGGAAAAATTGTATCGTGTGAATCTGCACGGAGGAGAGTAATTTACATATTATACCGACCCTCTTTGACGTCCTTGTAATACAAATACGAACAAACATTAAAACAGAAGTGGATACGAATCAAAATGCATAGCATATAAATGAATAAGAATCATACAAACACTGTTGGGGACCCTATGGAACAAAAATTGTGTAATCGTGCGTTTTTTACGATCATACAAAATGGTGTCTGGAACAAAATAGCATTAAGTCGACGATATATTAAATATGAACGACCCTTTCTTCTCTAAAGCTCCGCAGCGCCATCTCCATATGTATAGCGACATATACAAATATAGTGTGTAACAACGGCCATATTATTCCAGCACTTTTGACATATCTCAAAATGCTGTTCTAGTAGTTTGACATTTTTGACAGCCGAAAACTGCTAGACTTTCTTTTTCAATATCCGGTTCACGCAATTGGATTGTTTTTAATAAAGGTCCGAAAATTATTTATAATTTTAACATACAATTTGTGAATTTTGCTATTAAAGTGCTATATAAACTAATACAGAAACACTGAAAGAGTGTGACAAAATTGAAAAAGTGACATTTCCTCAGAAATAACGATGGATGTTAGTGAATGTAAATAAAAAATTGAGTCGAATGATGAGAAAGCAAAGCAAAGAGGATGTAAACATTTGACATTTGTTAAAAGAAGCTGGTTTCTTGGAAAAGTGAAATTCACAAATTTGTGTTGGGAAAACCACATTGATATTTGATAATTAAACTCGTGAAAAATGTATAAAATAATAATTGAATATTTATTCTTATATGTTGACTATTTTCAGTTATTAAGACACAATGGCTCCCAGAAAGGCTAAAGCTCAAAAAGAAGAAGTCCAAGTTTCATTGGGCCCTCAAGTGCGTGATGGTGAATTCGTCTTCGGCGTTGCCCACATCTATGCCAGTTTCAACGATACCTTCGTCCATGTCACCGATTTGTCTGGCCGTGAAACCATTGCCCGCGTCACTGGTGGTATGAAGGTAAAGGCCGATCGTGATGAAGCTTCTCCCTACGCTGCTATGTTGGCCGCTCAAGTAAGTAAACACAACCCGAAACGAAATGGATTTTTCAACCCACTCCTCTCTTTACTATTTGCAGGATGTTGCTGAAAAATGCAAAACTTTGGGCATCACTGCCTTGCACATCAAATTGCGTGCCACCGGTGGCAACAAGACCAAGACCCCTGGACCCGGTGCCCAATCTGCTCTCCGTGCTTTGGCCCGTTCTTCCATGAAGATTGGCCGCATCGAAGATGTCACCCCCATTCCTTCCGATTCCACACGCAGAAAGGGTGGTCGTCGCGGTCGCCGTTTGTAAACATTTCAACTCTCTTGTCTTGTGTGTTATTTTGCTTGGACGGATGGAACAGGGCATTTTGTCTGTTGTTGCACACATTCGTTCAGCTTAAATGTATGGACGACGTTCGGGTGTACAAATGATACTATTAATTTTTTTAATAAGTGAACGTGAATAAAACAAAACAAGAAAAACTTTTCCAAAAAAAAATATACCGAATAATGCGTTTTATCATTTAATACATACGGAAGTTATAGTGAAGTGATGGTCTAGACAATGATAAAAAATTAAATACATACTATGTGAACATCGTTATAGATGCCGTCAACAAAAAGCCAGACAGTCATCTTTCAAATGCCAGATCGTCTACTTTTAACTTTAAAAGCGACACTCCCATGTTACTCCATTTCTGGAAGACTTTTCCAACACCCAACATTTACAGTATCAAATGTACTGTGAGAGGAAAGGTATTTTGACTGTCCTGAACATTTTGAGATGTGCTGTTATGTTTGAAAAACACAGATTTACTCCAAAGTGACATTTTCTTGTTATGAAGTGTTAAATAATGTGAGGTTCTGTTTCCTTTTCCACACTTGTACTTGTATCGTTTTTACAAATTGTAGCCACGACAAATGGGACCTCTACAAGTTGTAGCCACGACAAATGGGACCTCTACAAATTGTAGCCACGACAAATGGGACCTCTACAAATTGTAGCCACGACAAATGGGACCTCTACAAATTGTAGCCACAATTTAAGCTTGAATCCCAAATAGTTTATAATGTAATGTTACATTTGCAATAATATTGCAAAAATATCAGAAATTTTCCTTTTTATACCCTACACCACACTGTGGTACAGGGTATTATAACTTTGTGCATTTGTTTGTAACACCCAAAAGGAGAAGAAACAGACCCATCGTTTATTATACCGATCGACTTAGAATCACTATCTGGGTTGATTTAGCTATGTCCGTCTGTCTGTCTGTGCATGTATTCTTGTAATCAAAGTACAGGTCGCAATTATGGTCCGATCTCGACGAAACTTTACACATATCTTTTTTTTGGCCCAAGGACGATCCCTATTGAATTTGGTTAAAATCGGTTCAGATTTAGATATAGCCCCCATATATATGTTAGCACCGATTTGACATGTAAGCGCTGTAAAAACTTTATTTTATATCCGATCAGTATGAAATTCGGCAGAAAGATGTTTCTGATTATATGGATGAACACTATTAAATTTGGAAGAAATCGGTTCAGATTTAGATATAGCTCCCATATATATGTTACCCCCGATTTGACCTGTAAGCGCTGTAAAAACTGTATTTTATATCCGATCAGTGCGAAATTCGGCAGAAAGATGTTTCTTATTACCCGAAGGAATACTGCCAAATTTGGAGAAAATCGGTTCAGATTTAGATATAGCTCCCATATATATGTTACCCCCGATTTGACATGTAAGCGCTGTAGAGACTGTATTTTATATCCGATCAGTACGAAATTCGACAGAAGGAGGTCTTTTTACATGAATAAGTATTCAGGGAAGATCGGTTCAGATTTATATTAAAGCTCCATATATAGAAGTTGTATTTTACTTCCGATCATTAAAATTTTCCAAAAAGATGTTTCTCAATTTAGGAACGAATATTGCTTAATTTAGCGATTATCGTTTCAGAATTAAATAATATGTTTCTACCCATTTACCAATTATTCCAAATTATTATGGCAATGACCCTTATCGCATTGTTAGGGAGGTGTAGGGTATTATATAGTCGGCCCCGCCCGACTTTCTTCCTTTCCTTACTGGTTTTATTTTGATTATTAATAACACTATGCAACAAAATGTTTGTCCAAGGGATGTGGATAACAGTTTCTGGTGCAATTTGGTGTCACAAACACGAAAAAATATTAAAAAAAATGTTTATGGTAATTTTTTTTTTAAAATTTCAGCTTTCATGGAAGTTACATTTAATATTTGAACCACTTTCAAATATAAGCCTGATTGAGCCGTGTTATGGGAATTATGGGGGCTACACATGCTGCAAATATCGCATTGCCCCAGATGTTAACATATCATATTATAGAATCCGTGATATACCTTACAAACAATTTCAAACATACAATTCAAAGGAATGGCGGTTACTTGTTGACAGCAGTAAAGAATGTTTGAAAGCAGTACACAACGGAATCAGAAACCGTCGATTCCCATTATTCTGTCAACACTAAGGAATCATACGAAACAATGGCTAAATTGATAAAATACATAAAAATATAACTGGAAAATTTGTTGCGATTTAAAAGTAGTTGTTATGTTATGCCTCTGGGATAGCCGATATTTTGCCACCATAGCATATTAAGCTGGTGCTCTTTAAAAATTTTGTAAAAGCCTTAAGGAAAGATGACAATTCACTCTCATATTTAAAAAGTTTATTTAAAAGTCTTTCTTTTCAAAAAATCGAATAAGGAGTTTTTGATGGGCCTAAAATAAGGAAACTGATGAAAGATGTGAATTTCGAATCATATTTGACGTTGGATGAAATTGCTGCATGGAGGTCGTTTAAGCTTGTAGTTTAAAATTTCCTTGGATCCAATAAAAGCCCACAATATGAAACAATGATTAATGATTTGTTAAAAAATTATGAAAAAATTGTTTAGAAATATATGTATGTATTCTTCGCTCTTTGTATTCCAACAGGTATAAATATGTCCCTCAAAATGCATTTCTTGCATTCTCATTTAAACTTTTTCCCCGAGAATCTTGGCGACGTAAGTGACGAACATATGCGAAGGTTTCACCAAGAATTGAAGTCCATCGAGCGGCGTTACCAAGGGCACTGGGATGAAAGAATGATGGGAGATTATATTTGGTTCCTCATTAGCGAAACCGATTCCGAAATCTACAAACGTCAACAAAGACCTCACAATTACTTCTAATGAAACATGTCCATGCAAATAAACTCAAATGTACATAATATAAATAAAATCGCTATTTAAACAAAAATTTAAAAAAAAAGATTTTCTGAAATTCTCTTACCTCTACCAAAAGGGCTATAATTTCTACATTTATCCATAGATTTTTTTCAAGTTTTCAGATTATTTAATATCGACCTATGTAGTTAATTTTTGGCTAAAATATTTACAAGCAGTTACAAATATGTATAATTTGTAACTGCTTATTCTTAACCAAACAACTGATTGCGACCAAACTTGGCACGGTAGATTAAGTTTGGTCGCAATCGGTTGTTTGGGTAAGCAACGTTTGAATTATTTCGTACCACTGTGCAGTGTATGCAAACACAGACGAAAATTTGATGTACATTTTATTTAATTTCGTTCAGCGCTTTGGATGTGCCTTTGGTTAGAAACTAGGGTTCGAAAATGCATAAAAAGCATATAAAATTCACAAACTTCAAAATATTTTGAAGCCCCTTCAATTTTTAAACGTACCACCGAAAATTACATCGATTAAATCATACTTTGTTTGAACCATAACTTATGTCCTCGAAAGTATATCAAATCTAATTTGTCATCATATACAGAATTCAGACGTGTTGACGTGGATGAAATCGCTGCACCCCTGACACTGTGCTAGCATTTTGTAAATATCGGATTATTCTAATCTCTGTGAGTTGGTATGCCCACGTATCCTTGTAATCAAAGCCCAGATCGCAATATAAGTCCGAACTCAAGGATATTTGCACATACATATCGAGCATTCCATGTAAAACTGAACACCATTTTTACATCGCCATCAACGATTTCGTTGAAACTTTCGTTTAAATTATTTGCTTTGTAGAAGTCGAAAAAAAAGAAATTTTTCAAAACATATGACCAATTGAAAATTGCGAAAATCAAGAAATAAATGCCGAGGTAGGAACATTGAAAACGGTGTAGTGAGATAACGCGTGTGCAGAAAAATGGAGGCTTCTCTTAAAGGTATTTGTACTTTCGCCGACGGTCTCGGCTACAGACCAATTTTTTATATTTTTTTATTTTTCTTCTTCTTTTGTGCTTTTCACTATAAAATCATCAACCTAAAAATTCAGAAACAAGTAAGAAAGTGAATTGTGTATAATGTTATATAAAGGGTCCGCAATGTAACGTGAATAAATCTTTTGTTTCTCGTACCATTGCTCGTTACCGTTATACTGCCAGTGTTGCATCGCGTCCAAAAAGTGGACGAAAAAAAACGGTAACAACACCAGAAATGATCCGAAAAGTGAAGGCCAGATTTGATCGAAATCCACGCCGCAGTGGTAGAAAAATTGCTCGTGAGCTAAACGTATCGCGAGAACGGATACAACACATATTAAAAAATGAGCTTGGACTAAAGCCATTGAAGTTCCAAAAAGTGCAAGAGCTCACCGATGTACAAAAAAAGTTAGACTGGAAAGAGCCAAAAAGTTGCTTCGCTTGCACGAAAGTTACCGAATTTGGTTTTCTCCGATGAGAAGCCATTCCAAATTGAGCAGTTTGTGAACAAACAAAATGATCGGGTTTACTTGCCAAAGAGGTCAGCTGAAAATTTACACCTTCGATTGGCCACCAGAACTCAAGCGCCGCCGATGATAATGGTGTGGGCCGCCGTAACGGCCGATGGTCGCTCCCCGCTCGTATTCATCGACCATGGGGTTAAAATAAATGCCGAATATTATCGGGAAAATGTCCTAAAGACAGTATTGAAGCCCTGGGCAGACAAACATTTCGGCCGCAAGAATGGCTTAAAAAGGAGGTTCCTCCGTTCAATCCGTTGGACTTTTGCGCCTGGGGCATTTTAGAGAGCAAGGTTCGCACTAAAAAATACCAAAGTATTGATCATCTCAAGACGGCGCTTCGCCGGGAATGGGCCAAAGTACCGCAGAGCCACTTTCGTGCAGCGTGTGATGGCTTTGTCGGCCGTTTGAAGGCTATAATTCGTGCTAAAGGTGGCCAATTCGAACAAATCTAAACTGTTTCTAAAATTTTATGTTATTTCCGACATTTTTTGCTTTTGAACAATAAAATTTAAAAAAAAATTAAAAAAAAATATAGCGCTTTACTTTGTTGCATTACATATCAGCCACCCTGTAAATGTTATGAGCCATTTTGTAAATGTATGGGAAATTCAAAAAAATCTTGTTTCATACAAATTTTTTCGTTTTTAAATGATGTTTTTGCTTATATTGAATTCGCCATATGTGAGAGAGACATATAAGAGACATTGCACTTGCATTTTATTTTATGAGGATTGATGTCAGACATTATAAAATTATAGAGAGGACGAGGTTTTATGGCCGTTCGTAACCCTCCATAAAACATGATATGCAATGTGAGAGCTATATTGGATGAGATCCGCTCAGATAGAGGGTCATTCAACAATATTTGTGGTTTTTTATTTATGAGGTTTCCATTCAGTTACGCCTTTTAGGGGCATGGACATCCCAGTCGTATATACAGATAGTAAAATTATATGTACGCAATACAAAGTAGTACGCGTCAGTCTTGAAAATATTGGGTGTCTACTTTCGAAGCAAACTATATGTCGCAGCAGTTGACAGCAGTAAAAAAAGTTTGAAAGCTGTACTTTTACACAACGGAAATCACAAACCGTCGATTGCCATTGTTCATGCCGTCAACACCACGGAATCATACGAAACAATGGCTAAATTGATAAAATACATAAAAATATAACTGGAAAATATGTTGCGATTTAAAAGTAGTTGTTATGTTATGCCTCTGGGATAGCCGATATTTTGCCACAAATGCATACTAAGCTGGACTCTCTCAAAATTTTGTAAAAGCCTTAAGGAAAGATGGCAATTCACTCTCATATTTAAAAAGTTTATTTAAAAGTCTTTCTTTTCAAAAAATCGAAGAATGAGTTTTTGATGGGCCTAAAATAAGGAAACTGATGAAAGATGTGAATTTTGAATCATATTTGACGTCGGATGAAATTGCAGCGTGGAGGTCGTTTAAGCTTGTAGTTTCAAATTTCCTTGGATCCAATAAAAGCCCGCAATATGAAACAATGATTAATGATTTGTTAAAAAATTATGAAAAAATTTGTTAGAAATATATTTTTTTATATTTATGTATATAACACATATGTATGTATTCTTCCAACTTATTTTTCGCTTTATGTATTCCAACAAGTGTAAATATGTCCCTCAAAATTCATTTCTTGCATTCCCATATAAACATTTTTCCCCGAGAATCTTGGCAACGTAAGTGACGAACATGGCGAAAGGTTTCACCAAGAAATGAAGTCCATCGAGCGGCGTTACCAGGGGCACTGGGATGAAAGAATGATGGGAGATCATATTTGGTTCCTAATTAGAGAAACCGATTCCGAAATCTACAAACGTCAACAAAGAACTCACAATTACTTCTAATGAAACTTGTTCATGTAAATAAATTCAAATGTACATAATATAAATAAAAGTAATAAATAAAATCGCTATTTAAACAGAAATTTAAAAGAAAAAAGATTTTTGAAATTCTCTTACTTCTACCAAAAGGGCTATAATTTCTACATTTATCCATAGATTTTTTTCAAATAGGCATTATTTTCTTCTCTAGGATGCAAACTTTTAAAAAATAAATTTTTTTTTCGATTTTTTTATCCTTTTTTTGTTCCAGGATTTTTTTGTTGAAAAAATCTACTTTTTCCAATTTGCTTAATGACTGTTAAGCAAATTGGAAAGAGATATTTCCAACATTGGTAGCCCACATTAATAGCTTCAATTTAACGTATAAGTCGAACTGATCAGGCACATAAAAATTTTTTTAAAAAAAATTTATCCATAAAAAAATTTTTGGTTTTGATTTTATATAACTGCTCAGCCATCTCGTTAAGAGATCTGCGGCAGTCGAGGGCTATTTGTGAATTTAGAGATGTGGCCTCCAGAGAATTGATGGCTTTCCGAGAAAATGACAACGCCAGTGTTGGTTACTATGTTCCGACTCAGCCACTTGGAGACTTCCCATATTGCCATTATTTCGGCTTGATACACACTGCAGGTATCTGGTAATCTGTGAGCTATATCCAAATTAAGTTCTTCACAGTGTACTCCGATGCCAACCTTTTCATCAAGCTTCGAACCATCCGTATAGAAGTGGAGATGGTTTCTATTTCCGGGTATTCTGTCATCCCATTCATCCCTGGCTGGTATCATAGTGGTGTAGTTCTTCTCAAAGGTGCGCACCGTTGATATATAGTCCACTCGGTCGGTTACCATAGCACTACATATCCTCATGTGACCGTAGTTCTTGTACCTCCACATTGATAGGCAGTTTAATCTTAGTGCCGCTTTGGTTGCAACTTCTCTCGCCACAACATTAATCGGTAGTATATGGAGAAGGGCTTGTAGAGACTCAGTCGCTGTAGTCCTTAACGCTCTGCGTATGCACAGGCAGGCAGTTCTCTGAACCCGTGATAGCAGGTTTGTGATGGTTAGTTTGTCAGTTGCCGTCCACCATACCACAATGCCGCATAACAGTATTGGACGAACCACTGCTATATATATCCAATGGACAATTTTAGGAGAGAGGCCCCACCGCGACCCTACAGCCTTCCTGCAGGAATATAGGGTGATGTTGGCCTTCTTTACACGTTCCAGTACGTTTAGTCTGAATGACAGTTTCCTATCCAAAATTATTCCTAAAAATTTTGCACTTTCAGAAAAGACTAGATCTGTTCCATTTATATGAGGAGGAGGGTCCACATGAGCGACATTATTCATCCTAGTAAAGAGAACCAATTCTGTCTTGTTTGGGTTAACACTCAAACCGCTGCTTCTGGCCCATCTAGCCAACTTGTTCAGAGCCACCTGTAGAATATCTCGGGGGATGTTTTCGAATTTGCCACTCACTGCGATTGCCAGGTCGTCCGCATATGCCACGACCTTGCAGCCACAACGTTCTAGATCTTGCAGGATTTCATTCACCGCTAGGTTCCAAATTAGTGGAGACAGTACTCCTCCTTGAGGGGTCCCTCTGTTTACAAACCTTGTTAGAGTTGTGGACCCTAGACATGCTGTTATGCGTCTTCTGTTGAGCAGACTTAGAATTAGTCTAATCAAACTAGAGTTAACATTTAGATGTGACAGTGCCGCAATTACTGCAACTGGGTGTATGTTGTTAAAAGCCCCTTCTATGTCAAGAAATGCCACCATGGTGAATTCTTTGAAATGTAGGGACGAGTCGATAGTGCTCACAAGTTCGTGCAGGGCTGATTCTGTAGACTTTCCCTTATTGTAAGCATGTTGGTTCCCCGACAGGAGTTTTTTATCCAGGTTTTGCCTAATGAAATAATCTAAAAGTCTTTCCAGACTTTTCAATAGGAAAGAGGATACACTAAAAAAAAGCGTACAGAAAATCAAAGAATTTGTCGTAAAGTTTAAGATTTCGGCAATGATTTCGAGCCAAAGACAATCGCTTCGCTATAAAAATAAGAATGTTTTATAGTTAATTCAAAGACATGAATAGTACTTGTTGTGATGATGCATTTCATAGAATCAAGAACATTTGGTAATAAAACTAATTAAGTTTGGTCTTAAAATAAACTCGTTTTGGCGTAAATTCAAGTATGCCTCGTGCTTATGTTTAGTAAAATATCATAAAATTTAAAACATTATCGTATTAAATTTTAAAATGTATGTCCATGATATAAGCATATACTGATAATTAATTTAAAGCATAAATAAAGTTTTTTAAAATATGTAGGGAAAATTCCATACATTGTTTTTATTCTAATGCCACTCATACTAAAGAATCATTTCTTTTAAAGCAACAGAAACCATATCAATATTAATAGAAAATATGATTCTTGTATACAAGTTTCCACGATAAAATCAAAACACAACACTTCCTTTTTCTAAAAATTGGTTTTGTTATTTTTATATTAGAAAATACAATAAATGTATAATACATATTACGGATAACTTTCAACATTTTATAATTTAAAACAATATTTTAGTTGTATGTATAAAGATAAACCGGCCAACACACCATCGAAATATTTGAAGTTTCGTATATTTGTTATCGATTTGTAAACATATAGTGGATTCACCTTTCTATATGTTCCCCAAACACTTTTCGTTGGAACCTTTAATGATTTTGAACATTGAATTTAGCTGAAATTTAAATAAAAATATTATAAAATTGTATACACGCTGAAAAATTGCTTCTGTTGTATATTGCCCCAAACATATTCAACTTGAAACGTACATATGTTTAGGGTACACTCCAAATACATATATAGTTTTTGACACATACAAATATTATACGTTTGGGAGGATATTGTTCTAAACTATGATTCCATTAGGAAGTAATATTTCCGAAACAAAGATTTATTTGTATTTAAGTATTTTTTGGTAATGTATCAGTGCCTTAATTTAGATACAAGTTTTCTGTTTTTCAAACAAATTTAATATGTTTGTAAAATTTGATTCAAATTTAAATCGTATAATTTTTCGTAGCTATAAATTGCTTTGATGGATTGTCAAAAAGAGATGAATATGAATATTTATTAAATAATAATTAGTTAATGCTGCTTATGACATTCTAAATCCTGCTGTTAGACTGGAAAATATGTACAAATCCTAGATTAAGAGACCATTTGGTCCATATTAAATTTTCGTACAAAACGAATATTTAACCCAATATTTTATATTTATTTTTATTCAATACTTCGTGAAAAGAAAGCAGCTTATTTACATATTATTTTTGAACAAAAAAGGCTTATTTTGAAGTCAAAAAACAAAAATATCCCTTGGACCCTACACCACTTCGGCAATGTACATTAAGAATTTCTTTTTGAATAGTTGGAATAATTAGTTTCCTTTCTTTTACGAAAGTACTTAGCTCCCCCGCCACCTCAAGGCTTATTCCAAAGAGGAGTTTAATATAATGTGTGGAATTAAAAATTGAACTAATAATAATATTTTACTGTGGTTATTATTAGCCTTAACACAATAAGTAGTCCGATTTTTGGTCGTACACAATATAAGTAATATATGCAGGGTATGTTAGGTAGGTACTACCTTGGAATAATTGGTTTAAGTAATGCTTTAATTTTCATTTCCGCTGAAGCCTTTCAGGTCTCTAAAATAGCGCTTATATACAAAAATTAGGAACATCTTTCTGGAAAATTTTGATCGGAAATAAAGTACAACTTATATAGCGCTTTGGTACCAAATCAGGCGGAGGTTATATATAAATCTGAACGGATTTTCCTTGAATACCCATTCATTGAAAAAGAAACTTCTTTCTGTCAAATTTCGTACTGTGCAGATATAAAATACAGTCTCTACAGCACTTACATGTCAAATCAGTGGTAACATATATATGGGGGCTATATCTAAATCTGAACCGATTTTCTCTGAATTTGGAAGTATCCCTTCATATAATAAGAAACCTTTTTGTGTAGATTTTTTTACTGATCGGATATAAAATACAGATTGTACAGCGCTTACATGTTAAATCGGGGGTAACATATATATGGGGGCTATATCTAAATCTGAACCGATATCCCTCAAATTTGGCAGTGTTAATTCATGTAATGAGAAACCTCATCTGACAATTTTTTTTACTGATCGGATTTAAAATACAGTTCTAGAGCGCTTACATGTCAAATCGGGGGTAACATATACATATATGGGGGCTATATCTAAATCTGAACCGACTTCCCTCAAATTTGGCAGTGTTAATTCACGTAATGAGAAACCTCTTTCTGCCATTTTTTTTACTGATCGGATATAAAATACAGTTTCTACAGCGCTTACATGTTAAAATGGGGGGTAACATAGATATGTGGGCTATATCTAAATCTCAACCGATTTCCCTCAAATTTGGCAGTATTAATTCATGTAATAAGAAACCTCTTTGTGCCGAATTTCGTACTGATCGGATTAAAAATGTGCAGCGCTTACATATAAAATCGGGAGTAACATATATGGGGGCTATATCTAAATCTGAACCGATTTTCTCCGAATTTGGCAGTATTCCTTCATGTAATAAGAAACCTCTTTCTGCCGAATTTCGCACTGATCGGATATAAAATACAGTTTCTACAGCGCTTACATGTTAAAATGGGGGGTAACGTATATATGGGGGCTATATCTAAATCTGAACCAATTTCTTCCAAATTTAACAGTGTTCATTCATATAATAAGAGACCTCTTTCTGCTGAATTTCATACTGATCGGATATAAAATAAAGTTTTTACAGCGCTTACATGTCAAATCGGGGCTAACATATATATGGGGGCTATATCCAAATCTGAACCGATTTTAACCAAATTAAATAGGGATCGGGCCATAATTGCGACCTGTACTTTGATTACAAGAATACATCTACAGACAGACGGACATAGCTAAATCGACTCAGAAAGTGATTACAAGTCGATCGGTATAATAAACAATGGATCTATCTCTTCTCCTTTTGGGTGTTACAAACAAATGCACAGTCATAATACCCTGTACCACAGTGTGGTGTAGGGTATAAATATGGAGAGTATAGTGAACTGATTTTCAACGTTAAAATGTATTTTAAAACTTCTGTAACACTGTCAACAGCTCCTCGTTTAAATTTTTAAATTCAAAATATCACATATCATAATATTGCGCCGAGCATTCCAAAAAAAGGGAAATAATTCGGCCGTTTCTTAAGCATAAACCCGAATGCGACAATAATTGGAATGTTTTTAGGATAGACATTAGAGAGCTTAAGTTTTATATTTGACCCCCTCATGGTATCCAAGGCGGAGCTACAGAGCCTCAAAGTTGGCCAACTCGGGTGAACAAAATGTCCAAACGCGTGTAACATTCTCGTCTGTTTGGTCTGATTATCAAAATATTTTTTATGTATGGTCCGATATCAACGAAACTTAAACCCAACGATCTCTATTGAATTTGGTAGAAATCGGTTCTGATGTACATATAGCTGCCATATACGGGTATAGACAGAGAGAATTCTTTTATACACTTATGGCGAATTCGTTTCTGCAAAAAGGTGCAACATTTTCATTGCAACATATATAGCGCTTTGGTACCAAATCAGGTGGAACATATATATGGAGGTTATTTATAAATCTGAACGGATTTTCCTTGAATACTCATTCATTGAAAAATAAACTTCTTTCTGTCAAATTTCGTACTGACCGGATATAAAATACAGTCTCTACAGCACTTACATGTCAAATCGGGGGTAACATATATATGGGGGCTATATCTAAATCTGAACCGATTTTCTATGAATTTGGAAGTATCCCTTCATATAATAAGAAACCTCTTTGTGCAGATTTTTTTACTGATCGGTTTTAAAATACAGATTGTACAGCGCTTACATGTTAAATCGGGGGTAACATATATATGGGGGCTATATCTAAATCTCAACCGATTTCCATCAAATTTGGCAGTATTAATTCATCTAATAAGAAACCTCTTCCTGCCGAATTTCGTACTGATCAGATTAAAAATACACTTTTTACAGCGCTTACATGTAAAATCGGGGGTAACATATATATGGGGGCTATATCTAAATCTGAACCGATTTTCTCAGAATTTGGCAGTATTCCTTCATGTAATAAGAAATCTCTTTCTGCCGAATTTCACACTGATCGGTTATAAAATAATTTTTTTACGGCGCTTACATGTGAAATCGGGGTAACGTATATATGGGGGCTATATCTAAATCTGAACCGATTTCTTCCAAATTTAACAGTGTAAGAGACCTCTTTCTGCTGAATTTCATACTGATCGGATATAAAATGAAGTTTTTACATCGCTTACATGTCAAATCGGGGCTAACATATATATGGGGGCTATATCCAAATCTGAACCGATTTTAACCAAATTAAATAGGGATCGTCCTTGGGCCAAAAAAAGATATGTGTAAAGTTTCGTCAAGATCGGGCCATAATTGCGACCTGTACTTTGATTACAAGAATACATCTACAGACAGACGGACAGACGGACATAGCTAAATCGACTCAGAAAGTGATTACAAGTCGATCGGTATAATAAACAATGGATCTATCTCTTCTCCTTTTGGGTGTTACAAACAAATGCACAAAGTCATAATACCCTGTACCACAGTGTGGTGTAGGGTATAAAAACATTAGGACGGAAAAAAGATATGTTTGGAACAACATGTATAATATTGGTATGTATAATATTGGTATGTATAATATTGGTATGTATAATATTGGTATGTGCCAAATATAATGTATTTCGAGTGTACACTAAATTCATTAAATTTTTATGAATAAGGGCCTTATATATTTCAAGCATAATATGTTTGGGACAATATACTACAGAAGCTGCTTTTTTTATTTGCTATAGCCGACTTACATTTCCCAATTTTAAGATAGTTTCAGTGGTCATGAAATCTCTTATTCTATTTGATAACATCTGCAGCGACTATAACACGAGAACGGAAAAGCCAATGGTAACAGATATTTTTGGTCCTCAAATACTTTTGCCGGATTGACGATAGCCATAGACCATAAAATTACTATTTGTTTGCTTCTGCATGACGTCTACAAGCTGGGCTTATTTTCTTAAAACTTGCAGGACAGATATGCCAATATTTTTATAGTAGCATGCTTTGATTTTGGATTTTCAGGAACAATGCAGATGATTTGGTGGTGGATATATTCTGGTTCCTCGCAGTAAAGAAATTGACAATCTCAGCCGGGTAGACAGTCAGCCTTTCACAAATACATCGATAAAGGGGCTAGACGCCAGACTCGTACAGTTACACTATGCAACAAAATGTTTGTCCACGGGAAGTGGACAACAGTTTCTGGTGCAACTAGGTGTCACAAACACGAACAAAATATTAAAAACTTTTATAATTTTTCAAGTATAAGCCTGACTGATCCGTGTTATGCCTCAAATTAAAGGGAATTATAAGGTCTACATATGCTGCAAATAGCGCTTTCACGTAGAATCTTTGGTTTAGTAACAGTCGTCAAAAATATGAGAAAAAATGATTTAAAAAAAAAAACAGTAAGGAAAGGCAGAAAGTCGGGCGGGGCCGACTATATAATACCCTACACCTCCCTAACAATGCGATAAGGGTCATTGCGATAATTATTTGGAATAATTGGTAAATGGGTAGGCACATATTATCTAATTCTAAACCGATAATCGCTAAATTTAGCAATTCGTTCCTAAATTGAGAAACATCTTTCTGGAAAATTTAAATGATCGGAAGTAAAGTACAACTTATATAGCGCTTTGATACCAAATCAGGAGAGACATATATATGGTGGTTATATATAGATCTGAACCGATTTCCCTGAATACTCATTCATGTAAACAGACCTCTTTCTGTGGAATTTTGTTCTAATCGGATATAAAATACAGTCACTGATCGGATATAAAATAACATTTTTACAGGGCTTACATGTCAAATCGGGGTAACTTATATATGGGGGCTATATCTAAATCTGAACCGATTTCTTCCAAATTTAAAAGTGTTCATTCATATAATAGGAAACCTTTTTCTGCCGAATTTCATACTGATCGGATATAAAATGCAGTTTTTACAGCGCTTACATATCAAATCGGGGGTAACACATATATAGGGGCTATATCTAAATCTGAACTGATTTTCTCCAAATTTGGCAGTATTCCTTCACGTAATAAGAAACCTCTGAACCGATTTTCTCCGAATTTGGTAGTATTCCTTTGAGTAATAAGAAAACTCTTTCTGCCGAATTTCGCACTGATCGGATATAAAATACAGTTTCTACAGCATTTACATGTCAAATCATGGGTAACATATATATGGGGGCTATATCTAAATCTGAACCGATTTCCCTCAAATTTGGCAGTGTTAATTCATGTAATGAGAAACTTCTTCTGACAATTTTTTTTACTGATCGGATTTAAAAAACAGTTCTACAGCGCTTATATGTCAAATCGGGGGTAACATATATATGTGGGCTATACCTAAATCTCAACCGATTTCCCTCAAATTTGGCAGTATTAATTCATGTAATAAGAAACCTCTTTCTGCCGAATTTCGTACTGATCGGATTAAAAATACACTTTTTACAGCGCTTACATGTAAAATCGGGGGTAACATATATATGGGGCTATATCTAAATCTGAACCGATTTTCTCCGAATTTGGCAGTATTCCTTCATGTCATAAGAAACCTCTCTCTGCCGAATTTCACATTGATCGGTTATAAAATAAATTTTTTACGGCGCTTACATGTGAAATCGGGGGTAACGTATATATAGGGGCTATATCTAAATCTGAACCGATTTCTTCCAAATTTAACAGTGTTCATTAATATGATAAGAGACCTCTTTCTGCTGAATTTCATACTGATCAGATATAAAATAAAGTTTTTACAGCGCTTACATGTCAAATCGGGGCTAACATATATATGGGGGCTATATCCAAATCTGAACCGATTTTAACCAAATTAAATAGGGATCGTCCTTGGGTCAAAAATAAGATATGTGTAAAGTTTCGTCAAGATCGGGCCATAATTGCGACCTGTACTTTGATTACAAGAATACATCTACAGACAGACGGACAGACAGACGGACATAGCTAAATCGACTCATAATAAACAACGGATCTATCTCTTCTCCTTTTGGGTATTACAAACAAATGCACAAAGTCATAATACCCTGTACCACAGTGTGGTGTAGGGTATAAAAAACACACTTTTTCCTGGTACAAAAAAACCATAAAAAATAGGAAACAATATATTTTTATAACATTTTTAAAAAGCCAGCATGCTTAAGAAGAAAGCACTGTCCATTTGAAAAAATACTATGGGTAGGTGTAAAAGTTATGAGCCATTTTTGAAATGTTAGGGAAATTCAAAAAAATCTTGTTTCATATTTTTTCGTTTTTATACCCTACACCACACTGTGGTACAGGGTATTAAGACTTTGTGCATTTGTTTGTAACACCCAAAAGGAGAAGAGATAGACCCATTGTTTATTATACCGATCGACTTGTAATCACTTTCTGAGTCGATTTAGCTATGTCCGTATGTCCGTCTGTAGATGTATTCTTGTAATCAAAGTACAGGTCGCAATTATGGCCCGATCTTGACGAAACTTTACACATATCTTTTTTTGGCCCAAGGACGATCCCTATTTAATTTGGTTAAAATCGGTTCAGATTTGGATATAGCCCCCATATATATGTTAGCCCCGATTTCACATGTAAGCGCCGTAAAAAATTTATTTTATAACCGATCAGTGTGAAATTCGGCAGAAAGAGGTTTCTTATTACATGAAGGAATACTGCCAAATTCGGAGAGAATCGGTTCAGATTTAGATATAGCCCCCATATATATGTTACCCCCGATTTTAGACGTAAGCGCTGTAAAAAGTGTATTTTTAATCCGATCAGTACGAAATTCGGCAGAAAGATGTTTCTTATTACATGAATTAATTCTGCCAAATTTGAGGGAAATCAGTTCAGATTTAGATATAGCCCCCATATATATGTTACCCCCGATTTTACATGTAAGCGCTGTAAAAAGTGTATTTTTAATCCGATCAGTACGAAATTCGGCAGAAAGAGGTTTCTTATTACATGAAGTAATACTACCAAATTTGAGGGAAATCGGTTGAGATTTAGATATAGCCCACATATATATGTTACCCCCGATTTGACATGTAAGCGCTGTAGAAACTGTATTTTATATCCGATCAGTAAAAAAATCGGCAGAAAGAGGTTTCTCATTACGTGAATTAACACTGCAAAATTTGAGGGAAATCGGTTCAGGTTTAGATATAGCCCCCATATATATGTTACTCCCGATTTGACATGTAAATGCTGTAGAAACTGTATTTTATATCCGATCAGTGCGAAATTCGGCAGAAAGAGGTTTCTTATTACTCGAAGGAATACTGCCAAATTCGGAGAAAATTGGTTCAGATTTAGATATAGCCCCCATATATATGTTACCACCGATTTCACATGTAAGCGCTGTAGAGACTGTATTTTTTATATTCGATCAGTACGAAATTCTACAGAAAGAGGTATTTTTACATGAATGAGTATTAAGGGAAAATCGGTTCAGATTTATATATAACCTTCATATATTTGTTCCTCCTGATTTGGTATCAAAGCGCTATAGAAGTTGTACTTTACTTCCGATCATTAATATTTTCCGGAAAGATGTTTCTCAATTTAGGAACAAATATTGCTTAATTTAGCGATTATCGGCTCAGAATTAGATAATATGTTGCTGCCGACTTACCAATTACTCCAAATTATTATCGCAATGACCTTTATCGCATTGTTAGGGAGGTGTAGGGTATTATATAGTCGGCCCCGCCCGACTTTCTGCCTTTCCTTACTGGTTAAATGATGTTTTTGCGTATATTGAATTCGCCATATGTGAGAGAGACATATAAGAGACATTGCACTTGCATTTTATTTTATGAGGATTGATGTCAGACATTATAAAATTATAGAGAGGACGAGGTTTTATGGCCGTTCGTAACCCTCCATAAAACATGATATGCAATGTGAGAGCTATATTGGATGAGATCTGTTCAGATAGAGTCCATTCAACAATAGTTGTGTTTTTATACCCTACACCACACTGTGGTACAGGGTATTATAACTTTGTGCATTTGTTTGTAACACCTAAAAGGAGAAGAAATAGACCCATCGTTTATTATACCGATCGACTTAGAATCACTTTCTGAATTGATTTAGCTATGTCCGTCTGTCTGTCTGTCCGTCTGTCTGTGCATGTATTCTTGTAATCAAAGTACAGGTCGCAATTATGGTCCGATCTCGACGAAACTTTACACATATCTTTTTTTTGGCCCAAGGACGATCCCTATTGAATTTGGTTAAAATCGGTTCAGCTTTAGATATAGCCCCCATATATATGTTAGCCCCGATTTGACATGTAAGCGCTGTAAAAATGTTATTTTATATCCGATCAGTGCGAAATTCGGCAAAGAGAGGTTTCTTATTACAGGAAGGAATACTGCTAAATTCGGAGAAAATCGGTTCAGATTCAGATATAGCCCCCATATATATGTTACCCCCGATTTGACATGTAAACGTTGTAAAAACTGTATTTTATATCCGATCAGTATGAAATTCGGCAGAAAGAGGTTTCTTATTATATGAATGAACACTGTTAAATTTAGAAGAAATCGGTTAAGATTTAGATATAGCCCCTATATATACGTTAATCCGATTTGACATGTAAGCGCTGTAACAATGTTATTTTATATCCGATCAGTGCGAAATTCGGCAAAGAGAAATTTCTTATTACATGAAGGAATACTGCTAAATTCGGAGAAAATCGGTTCAGATTCAGATATAGCCCCCATATATATGTTACCCCCGATTTGACATGTAAGCGCTGTAAAAACTGTATTTTATATCCGATCAGTGCGAAATTCGGCAGAAAGAGGTTTCTTATTACATGAAAGAATACTGCCAAATTCGGAGAAAATCGGTTCGGATTTAGATATAGCCCCCATATATATGTTACCCCCGATTTCACATGTAAGCGCTGTAAAAACTATATTTTATATCCGATCAGTATGAAATTCGTCAGAAAGAGGTTTCCTATTATATGAATGAACACTTTTAAATTTGGAAGAAATCGGTTCAGATTTAGATATAGCCCCTATATATACGTTAATCCGATTTGACATGTAAGCGCTGTAACAATGTTATTTTATATCCGATCAGTGCGAAATTCGGCAAAGAGAGGTTTCTTATTACATGAAGGAATACTGCTAAATTCGGAGAAAATCGGTTCAGATTCAGATATAGCCCCCATATATATGTTACCCCCGATTTGACATGTAGGCGCTGTAAAAACTGTATTTTATATCCGATCAGTGCGAAATTCGGCAGAAAGAGGTTTCTTATTACATGAAAGAATACTGCCAAATTCGGAGAAAATCGGTTCGGAGTTAGATATAGCCCCCATATATATGTTACCCCCGATTTCACATGTAAGCGCTGTAAAAACTGTATTTTATATCCGATCAGTATGAAATTCGTCAGAAAGAGGTTTCCTATTATATGAATGAACACTTTTAAATTTGGAAGAAATCGGTTCAGATTTAGATATAGCCCCCATATATACGTTACCCCCGATTTGACATGTGAGCGCTGTAAAAATTTTATTTAATATCCGATCAGTGCGAAAGTCGGCAAAAAGAGGTTTCTTTCTACATGAAGGAATACTGCCAAATTCGGAGAAACTCGGTTTAGATTTAGATATAACACCCATATATATGTTACCCCCGATTTGACCAGTAAGCGCTGTAAAAACTGTATTTTATATCGGATCAGTGCGAAATTCGGCAGAAAGAGGTTTCTTATTACATGAAAGAATACTGCCAAATTCGGAGAAAATCGGTTCGGAGTTAGATATAGCCCCCATATATATGTTACCCCCGATTTCACATGTAAGCGCTGTAAAAACGGTATTTTATATCCGATCAGTATGAAATTCGTCAGAAAGAGGTTTCCTATTATATGAATGAACACTTTTAAATTTGGAAGAAATCGGTTCAGATTTAGATATAGCCCCCATATATACGTTACCCCCGATTTGACATGTGAGCGCTGTAAAAATTTTATTTAATATCCGATCAGTGCGAAAGTCGGCAAAAAGAGGTTTCTTTCTACATGAAGGAATACTGCCAAATTCGGAGAAACTCGGTTTAGATTTAGATATAACACCCATATATATGTTACCCCCGATTTGACCAGTAAGCGCTGTAAAAACTGTATTTTATATCGGATCAGTGCGAAATTCGGCAGAAAGAGGTTTCTTATTACATGAAGGAATACTGTTAAATTCGGAGAAAATCGGTTCAGATTTAGATATAGCTCCCATATATATGTTACCCCCGATTTGACATGTAAGCGCTGTAGAGACTGTATTTTATATCCGATCAGTACGAAATTCGACAGAAGGAGGTCTTTTTACATGAATGAGTATTCAGGGAAGATCGGTTCAGATTTATATTAAAGCTCCATATATATGTTCCTCCTGATTTTGTATCAAACCGCTATAGAAGTTGTATTTTACTTCCGATCATTAAAATTTTCCAGAAAGATGTTTCTCAATTTAGGAACGAATATTGCTTAATTTAGCGATTATCGTTTCAGAATTAGATAATGTGTTTCTACCCATTTACCAATTATTCCAGATTATTATGGCCTTATCGCGTTGTTAGGGAGGTGTAGGGTATTATATAGTCGGCCCCGCCCGACTTTCTGCCTTTCCTTACTGGTTTATTTATGAGGTTTCCATTCAGTTACGCCTTTCTGGGGCATGTACATCCCAGTTGTATATGCAGATAGTAAAATTATATGTACGCAATATAAAGTAGTACGCGGCAGTCTTGAAAATATTGGGTTTCTACGTTCGAAGCAAACTATATTTCAGCTACAGGTACTGCAACTTATGTACCTTAAACCCGGAATTTATGAATGAAATTTCTTATTAATAAATTTGTGTAATTCAGCGCCTTAAAGAGATAAGTCGATTTTCTTAAAAATATTATAAAGTTATATTTCGAAGTATGAGTAAACGGCAAAGAACTTTTCAATGTGTAAATGATCCCGACAATTTCTGCTACATCTGTCGAAAATATGTTATTAAAAAAATCGACGTGCGTTTAGTAAAATAATAGAAGAAATATATGTGCAATATTTTGGTATACGAACGAACCGTGGACACGTGGACACCTAGTATTTTGTGTAATTCGTGCCATGTAAATCTTACTCGATGGAGTAGTGGAAGCATGCGGTAAGTACTTTACGATTAATGTATTACAATGTTTTGTGGAATAAAACGTTTTAATTTTAGACTCCTCGTGGAATTTGGAATGCCAATGATTTGGAGACAACCATTCATTCACGATATGGACTGCTATTTTTGTCTAAGTTAATAGATTGGGGTAGGAAGTGTCCAAGTATAGCTAACAGCCTAATAACGGAAACATCATCAAGTTCAACTGAGTACTCAACTCTGAGCGATTCCAGTTTGAGTCAGAAGTCATCGCTTTTAACTCAATTTCAACTCATTGATCTATTGAGAGATTTAGAACTGACCAAAGATAAGGCAGAACTCCGTGATATACCTTACAAATAATTTTATACAACTGTGGATAACAGATGCTTTTGCAAGGACATTCCCAGATTGTTCGAGGAATCAAACATATAATTCAAAGGAATGGCGGTTACTTTTTGACAGGAGTAAAGAAAGTTTGAAAGCAGTACTTTTACACAACGGAAATCAGAAACCGTCGATTCCCTTTGCTCATGCTGTCAACACGAAGGAATCATACGAAACAATGGCTAAATTGATAAAATACATAAAATATGAACATGACTGGATAATTTGTTGCGATTTAAAAGTAGTTGGTATGTTATGCCTCTGGGATAGCCGATATTTTGCCACCACTGCATATTAAGCTGGGGCTCTTATGGAAAGAGCCTTAAGGAAAGATGGCAATTCACTCTCATATTTAAAAAGTTTATTTAAAAGTCTTTCTTTTCAAAAAATCGAAGAAGGAGTTTTTGATGGGCCTAAAATAAGGAAACTAATGAAAGATGTGAATTTCGAATCATAGCTGACGTCGGATGAAATTGCAGCATGGAGGTCGTTTAAGCTTGTAGTTTCTAATTTCCTTGGATCCAATAAAAGCCCGCAATATGAAACAATGATTAATGATTTGTTAAAAAATTATGAAAAAATTGGTTAGAAATATATTTTTTTATATTTATGTATATAACACATATGTATGTATTCTTCCAACTTATTTTTCGCTTTATGTATTCCAACAGGTGTAAATATGCCCCTCAAAATTCATTTCTTGCATTCTCATATAAACATTTTTCCCCGAGAATCTTGGCAACGTAAGTGACGAACATGGCGAAAGGTTTCACAAAGAATTGAAGTCCATCTTTGTTGACGTTTGTGGATTTCGGAATCAGTTTCCTAATTAGGAACCAAATATAATATCCCATCATTCAAATGTACATAATATAAATAAAAGTAATAAATAAAATCGCTATTTAAACAGAAATTAAAAAAAAAGATTTTTTGAAATTTAATGACTGTTACTAAACCACTGTTTCTACACTGAGGGAAAAAAGACGTTGCAAAATAAACACCGTTTGGTTTATAACCGTAACGTGCATGAAAAATCGCCACCGATTCGTTCATTAAATATCAACGAAACGGGGGTGATTTTTTGACCGGCGTTGCGTTACGTATTGTCGCCGTAAGGTTGATGATTATTTGTTCGGCTTTGTGTTGTTCATTGGATTTGTTATTGTCTGTTCTTAGAAGAAGAAACCACGAGGATTTATAAAGACGTGAAAAATGAAAATTAATGACGAAGAAATAGAATTTAATGACCTATTTGATACTGTGGATGATTATCTGGGCTATGGAATGAGAAGGATAAGGTGATTGCAAAATCCAGTGACATCTTCCTATTGCAGACATTTCTAGAATCAGTAGAAATGGTGTCGGCCTACGAATATTTAACAACGTAAGCTTATAAAAATTGCAATTTTAGAAGTCAATAATGAGTGTGTATGTTTTTTTATAGAGCACAAGAATTAAATTTTGCAGTACATAAAGGCGAATGATACGAAGGGTTACGACCTGAATTCCGAGAAAAAACAGAGGTAATACTGTGTTGCTGCACATTCGAATGTTTTTTGTTTAGACGTGATTTGCTTAGTGATAAATATGCAAATTTGCAAATAAATGAATGTTGTGTTCACGTTTTATTTACTTATAACATTAATAAACGTATTGAAACGCTAATGCTGTTTAAATAGTTTTAAATGGCAAGGGGGGGGGTGCGATTTAGAATGGAAAGTTATCCCAGCGCGTGCTTTATTCGTCCTCAGCAAGTGCTTTAGTCGTCCCCCGCACGGTCTATAGTTGTCCCCAACACTTGATTTAAATTATCCCCAGTTGGTATTCATTTTGCAACGGAGCGTTGCTGATTTTTGATGCTTTATTCATGCACCTTGCTTGAATTCGTAACATACGGGGTTGGTTCATTTTCATAAACGAATTTGCAAAGATTAAGCACGTATGTGCTTTGTTTTTCGCTGGGTGTAAGTGAAAGAGATATTTCCAACATTTGTAGCCGATATTAATAGCTTCAATTTAACGCACAAGTCGCCCTGATCAGGGGCTTCGACGATAATAGTATTTTTAATAATTTTTTTTTAAAAAAATGTATCCATGAAAAAATTTTTGGTTTTTATTTTATATAACAGTATGTCACAATCTATACAAAAAAATAATTTTTAGGTCTAGGACACAAAAACAATTTTTTTTTTGTTGCTTAGTGTTATCAGCATATTATACGATTTCAACTCCGTCGGGTGGTGGTGGCATTGCAGAAAGGCGGAAGTTCAACATTGCCGGGGATATATTTGAATGAACCGTGGCTTATATGGCAGCTATTTAGAAACGCACAAAATGTGCATTGATAATTGTTCATATTCAATTAAATTTTCATATTTTTTTCTCGCGACTTATGTTTTCCTCGCAATTTAAATTGTGTTCCGCGGATGGTATTCTATATCTTTAAACTACAAAAATGAGGTCCATTCTGTTTACTTTATCAATACGAATTTTCGCTATGGGATGAAAACCACAACAAAAGCTATGGAAATTTTCAATGTCAAACCTACTATTTTTTCATTACTTCTTTCGTATTATAAAGTGCGTTTATTCTAAGATGTGGACCGGAAACACGATTAATAAAATGTAATGGTGGCATTTTTTTGAAAACAGAATCGCGACAGACGCACTTTTACCAAAAAAATTGCAGGTTTTTCAAAATAATCGGGAGATACAATAGTCGGGGGATACAATGGTCAAAATTTCCAACTTTGACACCCTGTATCTTCATAACGTATCACGCTAGGAAGCTGCATTTTAAGCACATAGCATACCCAAAGTACTTCTGCAACCCCACCAAGTTTTGACGCGATCGGAATAAAATTGAAAAAAGTGGGCCTTTTGACGTGTTTTTCCCCATACCCAGCAAAATTTCTCATTACCAAATAATCCGACGAGTAAGCAAAGTTCGATAATGGTAAGTACTTATTATTTACCCACTTTTCTCATTATTTTAACATGGGGATGTCATTGGAGGAAAGTACTTCCCAAAAGCATACAATAAAGTAGCATAATAAGTACTTATTTGTAGCTCGATTTTATGTACTTGAATAATGCATTACCAATAAGTTATAAAATAAGTAGTAGATGTGTAGAAATGGCAATTTAAAATGATTTTTTGCATATTGTCGCGCATATTTCTCGAAACAAACAATTTCCTCACGCCAAATTTGAATTTCTGGTATTTTCATTCAAATCTGCACGTATTGTTTGAAAACATGTTGAAATATAAATAAATCTTGTACAATAACCCACATACAGCCAAAATTGCATTCTATTCAAATTTGCCAAAATGATTTTGATAACAAAAAATCACTTATTTCTGTTATTATTGGTAAGTCATTATTAATAAGCCGAAAGTAATGCAGCGAATAATAAGATGTCATTATTTGGTAATGCAGGGAATAATCTTACTTACTAAGATTTTGCTGGGTATATATACATATATGTACAGGGTGGCTGATGTTATTCGTGATGGAATTCAAGCGTGATAGTGTGATTGCTTTATATTTGGGTGGAAAAACACAAGTGGCTATCGTTAGAGCCCTCCAGCATTTAAATGTGAATAAATCTTTTGTTTCTCGTACCATTGCTCGTTACCGTGATGTGATACTGGCAGTGTTGCATCGCGTCCAAAAAGTGGACGAAAAAAAACGGTAACTACACCAGAAATGATCCGAAAAGTGAAGGCCAGATTTGATCGAAATCCACGCCGCAGTGGTAGAAAAATTGCTCGTGAGCTGAAAATATCGCGAGAACGGATACAACACATATTAAACCAGTAAGGAAAGGCAGAAAGTCGGGCGGGGCCGACTATATCATACCCTACACCTCCCTAATAATGCGATAAGGGTCATTGCTATAATAATTTGCAATAATTGGTAAATGGGTAGGAACATATTATCTAATTCTGAACCGATAATCGTTAAATTAAGCAATATTCGTTCCTAAATTGAGAAACATATTTCTGGAAAATTTTAATGATCGGAAGTAAAGTACCACTTCTATAGCGCTTTGATACCAAATCAGGAGGAACATATATACGGATGTTATATATAAATCTGAACCGATTTTCCCTGAATACTCATTCATGTAAAAAGACATCTTTCTGTCGAATTTCGTACTGATCGGATATAAAATACAGTCTCTACAGCGCTTACATGTCAAATCGGTGGTAACATATATATGGGGGCTATATCTAAATCTGAACCGATTTTCTCCGAATTTGGCAGTATTCCTTCGAGTAATAAAAAACCTCTTTCTGCCGAATTTCGCACTGATCGTATATAAAATACAGTTTCTACAGCATTTACATGTCAAATCGGGGGTAACATATATATGGGGGCTATATCTAAATCTGAACCGATTTTCTCCGAAATTGGCAGTATTCCTTTATGTAATAAGAAACCTCTTTCTGCCGAATTTCGCACTGATCGGATATAAAATACAGTTTTTACAGCGCTTACATGTCAAATCGGGGGTAACATATATATGGGGGCTATATCTAAATCTGAGCCGATTTTCTCCGAATTTAGCAGTATTCCTTCATGTAATAAGAAACCTCTCTTTGCCGAATTTCGCACTGATCGGATATAAAATAACATTTTTACAGCGCTTACATGTGAAATCGGGGGTAACGTTTATATGGGGGCTATATCTAAATCTGAACCGATTTCTTCCAAATTTAACAGTGTTCATTCACATAATAGGAAACCTCTTTCTGCCGAATTTCATACTGATCGGATATAAAATAATATTTTTACAGCGCTTACACTTCAAATCGGGGGTAACGTATATATGGGGGCTATATCTAAATCTGAACCGATTTCTTCCAAATTTAACAGTGTTCATTCATATTATAAGCAACCTCTTTCTGCCGAATTTCATACTGATCGGATATAAAATAACATTTTTACAGCGCTTACACTTCAAATCGGGGGTAACATATATATGGGGGCTATATCTAAATCTGAACCGATTTCTTCCAAATTTAGCAGTGTTAATTCATATAATAAGAAACATCTTTCTGCCGAATTTCATACTGATCGGATATAAAATAACATTTTTACAGTGCTTACACTTAAAATCGGGGGTAACGTATATATGGGGGCTATATCTAAATCTGAACCGATTTCTTCCAAATTTAACAGTGTTCATTAATATTATAAGCAACCTCTTTCTGCCGAATTTCATACTGATCGGATATAAAATAACATTTTTACAGCGCTTACACTTCAAATCGGGGGTAACATATATATGGGGGCTATATCTAAATCTGAACCGATTTCTTCCAAATTTAGCAGTGTTAATTCATATAATAAGAAACATCTTTCTGCCGAATTTCAGACTAATCGGATATAAAATAAAGTTTTTACAGCGCTTACATGTCAAATCTGGGGTAACATATATATGGGGGCTATATCTAAATCTGAACCGATTTTAACCAAATTCAATAGGGATCGTCCTTGGGCCAAATAAAACATATGTGTAAAGTTTCGTCGAGATCGGACCATAATTGCGACCTGTACTTTGATTACAAGAATACATGCACAGACAGACGGACAGACGGACAGACGGACAGACAGACAGACGGACATAGCTAAATCAACTCAGAAAGTAATTCTAAGTCGATCGGTATAATAAACGATGGGTCTATTTCTTCTCCTTTTGGGTGTTACATACAAATGCACAAAGTTATAATACCCTGTACCACAGTGTGGTGTAGGGTATAAAAATGAGCTTGGACTAAAGCCATTGAAGTTCCCAAAAGTGCAAGAGCTCACCGATGCACAACAAAAAGTTAGACTGGAAAGAGCCAAGGAGTTGCTTCGCTTGCACGAAAGTGGCCAGATACCGAATTTAGTTTTCTCCGATGAGAAGCCATTCCAAATTGAGCATTTTGTGAACAAACAAAATGATCGGGTTTACTTGCCAAAGAGGTCAGCTGAAAATTACACCTTCGATTGGCCACCAGAATTCAAGCGCCGCCGATGGTAATGGTGTGGGCCGCCGTAACGGCCGATGGTCGCTCCCCGCTCGTATTCATCGACCATGGGGTCAAAATAAATGCCGAATGTTATCGGGAAAATGTCCTAAAGACAGTATTGAAGCCCTGGGCAGACAAACATTTCGGCCGCAGACCATGGACTTCCAACAGGACTCAGCACCATTGCACTCAGCACGCGTCAACCAAGAATGGCTTAAAAAGGAGGTTCCCCGCTTCATTTCTACCGCACAATGGCCACCAAGATCTCCGGATCTCAATCCGTTGGACTTTTGCGCCTGGGGCATTTTAGAGAGTAAGGTTCGCACTAAAAAATACCAAAGTATCGATCATCTCAAGACGGCGCTTCGCCGGGAATGAGCCAAAATACCGCAGTCACTTTCGTGCATCGTGTGATGGCTTTGTCGGCCGTTTGAAGGCCATAATTCGTGCCAAAGGTGGCCAATTCGAACAAATCTAAACTGTTTCTAAAATTTTATGTTATTTCCGACATTTTTTACTATTGAACAATAAAATTTAAAAAAAAATTAAAAAAATATAGCGCTTTACTTTGTTGCATTACATATCAGCCACCCAGTTTGACATGTAAGCGCTGAAGATACTGTATTTTAAATAGGGTGATCCAAGTAGAGATTTTATTTTCAATAGTCTCTATTTCAATAGACAGATCACGTGTGAGTCCATCCGTTGAGTCCAATTTTCGATGACTCGATTATGAGCGAAGTGCACGGAACACGTTCCTCACATAACTTGAATTTTCGTAATAAAGTTGAATGATTTGTAAACGTTGTTCAGGCGTTAGTCTTTCCATGATGAGATGCCAAACAATACTTAACAAAAATAACAGGACAGCATGACACGACTCACACGTGATCGTAAGACTCGATTATGTTGACCATAAGTTGAGCGAAGTGCACGAAACACATTAATCACAGAACGTGAATTTTCGTAATAAAGTTGAACGATTTGAAAACGTTCTTCAGGCGTAAGTCTTTCCATGATGAAATGCCAAACAATACTTAACAAAAGTAACATGACAGCATGACACGACTCACACGTGATCTGTCAAAAAAGGCTATTGAAAAAAGTATCTCTACTTGGATCACCCTATATAATTTGGAAGAAATTAAGTTTTTGATTGATGTTGATGAAAATCTATTTAGATTACAATGTATACTCGTAGTCCCATCTATTTGTTCTTTTCGATTCTTGATGTATGAAAGAATACTGCTCATTTTAAGGTTATAGTTTCAAAGCTAGTTTATTATGATCAACATCTTCAACTCCTCCTTGGAATAAGCCTTCATGAGGAGGTGGCGCTAAGAACTTTGTTAAGTGAAACGAAACTAATTATTCCAAACTATTATCGTAATACCCCTTTTCGCTTTGTTAGGGAGGTATAGGGTATTATATAGTCGGCCCCTCCCGACTTTTAGTCTTTTCATACTGCTTGTAATTAAAAACTAGTAGATATATTTTTATTTTCCTATACTTTGATGAACTTCATTAGTCATCATAAGGAATTTAATCTAACACGGAAAACTGACTCAAAAACACTATTATTTAATTAATGACATTTTTTACATACAATCTAAAATTTCGCTTTTAAACAGTTCGACATGCATCGTCTGTATGGATTTTTCTCTCCTATCAATACATCTACATTATTAAAGTCAGGTTTATGTCCAGTGATTGTACAATGGCTGCCAAAGCCGTCTCCGGTTTGAATGGTTTTTCCATAGTCTGTTGGTCCGATTTATGTGACGATAATCTAGTTTTAAGTTTTGTCCTTGTCGTCCCACATATACCTATTGGCATAAGACGGATTCGTCACCACTGCAAATTTGATTTCTCTTCTTTTTATCCCCTCACCTTAGAGAGAAGGGTATATATCATCTGCTACGAGCCAAAAGTGTAACGCATCGAAGGAGTGGCCTAAGACCCCAAGTATGTTTGGCGGAAAGCGAAGTTATCAAGTCCCTTTTGGTACCTCCCACACTAATGGACCATTTTGCACCAAAAGTTAACTGTTTATAGCTTTAACATCAGTTCATACTTGAAATTTTGTACAGTGTAATGCTTTTACAGCACCTAAAGTCCAGAGAATATTGGCGTTATTGACAATCCGCATTTGGTACATCCCACACAAATGGACCATTTTGCACCAAAAGTTAAGAGTTTATAACTTTAAAACTCGTACATACATACTTTAATGTTAATAGATGCAATTTAAATGGATAACACTGTAGAACAAATTTTGAAAAAAGTTGTTACACACGAACCAATTGGTATACGCTTGATAGTAGTTGTAATTTGAAGTACAACTACATTTACAGTTTTTCATTTCGTCATCCAGCTTCCGGTTTAGAGGGCCTAAAAATATTCAATGCATACAATTTGTAAATACATTTTATAATATGTTGTATTTGTACCACGAAAACAAAATTGATATCACATGAAAGAAGAAACTCGTGGGAAGAATAGTAAGGGCATTTTTACTTTTTATTTTCGCGAAGAAAGGACACCAAAAATGTTTTTAGGGAACAACAAAGCTGAAAATTACAATGCCATTGTTGGAAAATTAATTGAAAATTTCGGAAAAATGGGTGTGAACATGTCTCTCAAAATCCATTTTCTCGACATTTCCTCGAGGACAATTCTATGATGAACATGGTGAGAGATTTCACCAAGACATTTTAAGAATGGAAATTCGCTACTAAGGGAAAAATGTTATACATATGCTCGCGGAATACATGCTGGTCAATTTGCCGTGAAACTCGAGGACCTTACAAGCGGAAGAGTAATGCAATACATTTTTCTTAAAAATATATAAAATATGTATTAAAGTCGGTTTAGCCGTTTCGGATATTATGTTTGACTAAAAACCCTCAAAGAAAAAATTATAAAATTTGTAAGGACTGATATTTAAATTATTTTTATCTTCTTACGTAATAGGGCTATCAACATGAAATTTTGGCTCCTTATTAGGGGCTATCACATATATTTTTCCTGCATGAACAATTGTGTCTCAGAAAAAATATACGACTGGATTAAAGTTTGAAAGGACATTTTTGATGTCCTTTTTTCGCGAAAATAAAAAGTCAAAATACCCCTGCTATTCCCACGAGTCTCCTCTTTCATGAGGTATCAATTTTGTTTTCGTGGGACCAACGCAACATTTTATAATTTTTACGAAATGTACCCATTTTCTATTTAGGGCCCTCTAAATCGGAAGCTGGATGACAAAATGAAAAACTGTGAACGCGGTTTTACTTCTAATTGCACCCACTGTTCTACAGTGTAATAATTTAATTAAAACAAAAAAAAATAAATAAATTTTGGGACTTGTGGTGAGGGGATTCTTATGTCGGTTCACGCGACTGAACTTTCTTACTTGTTTTAGCTTTGACTTTGCCTGCTGAATAATTGGTTGGTTGTGTTTTGTGTCCTAAATGCTAGTTCGATTTTATTTTTGTCATATGTGCTAGAATTTGAATCGTTCAGATAGTCCTGGTATTTAGTTTACAGACTTATATATTTATCCCCTCACCTTAGAGAGGAGGGTATATATCATTTGCTACGAGCCAAAAGTGTAACACATCGAAGGAGTGACCTAAGTATGTTCGGCGGATATCCGTTTTGGGTCATTTAAAGCCGAATGAGCAATGTCCGTCCGTCTGTCTGTCTGTCTGCTGGCTGGTGCTCACGATAACTTTCGAAAGGAGTAACCGATTGACTTCAAATTTGGTATGTGGTAATATTTTCTTCTATCTCCGGCTAAGTTCGAAAATGGACCATATTGGTCCACTCCTTCTAGGACCTCCCCCACAAACTGTTAACATTTAGTGAAATATTGATTATTTTATAACTTCTATACTACAGGGCGGCTGATGAAAGCTGCTACCAAAAAAAAAATTAATAACTTTTTTTCTATTTAATGAATCTGGTTAATTTTTTTTTTATTTTGCAGATTGATTTTTAGATTTAACAAAAATGGATAACTGGGACACTGAAACAAGAATTTGGATTTTCCGCCGCTATTACGCACTGAAGTCCGTAGTTTCGGTTCAAAGAGAGTATAGGGGCACGTTTGGCGGCAATCCTCCGAGCAGATGGACCATAGAGAGACTTGATAACAATTTTTCCGAGCATGGGACAGCAAAACCAACAAATTTGAATGAACTAAAGCAATCCATTCGAGAAACAATTGCGGCTATTCCCGTCTCAACTCTCCAAGCAGTAATGAACAACTTTTTGGTAAGATGCCGCACATGCATCAACGAGCAGGGGGGGGCATTTAAATTCCATTATTTTTAAAACTAATTAAGCTATATTTAATTAAATTTAATGAGCTTTAACATGAATAAAAGAAAATTGAATTCCATACACTGAAAATTTGAGTTTCTTAATGTAGCAATATTCATCAGCCAACCTGTACTTATTTGAATCCTCTGAAATTCTACATATAGTATTAGTTTTTTAGACATTATTACCTCGAGAAAAATGGAAGAAGTTGCCACGTCCCTTTTGGGACCTCGCACACAAATGGACAATTTTGAACCAAAAGTTAAAAGCTTAACTTTATTACCAGTGCATACAAAGACTTGATATTTTGTACAGTGTAATTGTTTAATAGTACCCAATATACATAGAAAAATCTGCATTATTGCCACGCTCCTTTTTGTACCTCCCACACACATGGTGGTCCTTTTTTAGTATCAAAAGTAAACAGCTTTTAACTTTAATACCAGTGCATATAAATACTTGAAATTTCGCACAGTGAAATTATTTTATAGTACCTAGAGTCTAGAGAAAAGTGGCCGTTATTGGAACGCCCCTTTTGGTACCCCCCACACAAATGAACCATTTTGTACCAAAAGTTACCAGCTTATAACTTTAATACCAGTGCATACTTTAAAGATATTGAAGGCAATTTAAATTGACAATAATTTAATTAAAACAAAAAAATAAATAAATTTACCAATATTTTTTTGGGACTCAAGGTGAGGGGATTCATAAGTCGGTTTACCCGACTGAACTTTCTTACTTGTTTTGGTTTTGCGTTATTATCTTTCTTGTCCTTTCTCTTCATTGCTCAGATAATTTTTTCGTCCACATATATATTTCGTTAATTGTTATTTTTAAGTTATTAGCAAATAATCGATATGCTTAGAAAGACTTTTTAAAAAGTATGTCATACAGAGAAAAAAACACAATTTTTAATTCAACAACAATTTTTAAAAACTCAAATACAAAAATTTTCAAAATTCCTGTGATGAAGATCAAAGAAAATTGTGGCTGGTTCATTGAACATTTTGTTCTTTTTTACTCAACGAACAGACATATTTCCATTTCAACGACAATATATATAATTTGTTTATTGAAAAATATTTTTGATTTTGCTCAGCAAATATATGTACATATTTTCAAATTATTTATTGAAAATAAATTGCCTTTCAATTCAACAAATATATTGTCATATTAACAACCAAATTTATTATTTGTCCTGGACATTAATGGAGTTTATAAAATTAATAATAGCATTATCGAAATAAAAATTTTTATTCCGCGTCGTAATATGGAAATTTATTTATATCTAAGGAAGTTTTTAATAGTGAAAATAAACAAAAAAGCAACAGAATGATAGAATGCTTTTTATATAGGATGACCCATTTAGAGGTTCCCTACTTTAAAAAAAAAAACAGTAAGAAAAGGCAAAAAGTCGGGCTGGGCCGACTATATAATACCCTACACTTCCCTAACAATGCGATAAGGGTCATTGCGATAATAATTTGGAATAAATTAAGCAATATTCGTTCCTAAATTGAGAAACATCTTTGTGGAAAATTTTTGTGATCGGAAGTAAAGTACAACTTTAATAGCGCTTTGATACCAAATCAGGAGGAACATATATACATATGTATCTTCATCTGAAATCCAAAATCACGTAACATCAAAAAAATCAAAATTAATTTTATGATAAATTATAGTCTATTAGGCTAAACTACACATTCCTACAAAATTTCGAGTTCAATATCAAAAATTTACCATTTTATGAGCGATATTTAAAATGACGTTACAGCAAACAAGGTCATTTAAAAAGCGGAAAGATTCATAAAATTTTATATTATTTAATTCAGAATGTACGCCACAACAAATTTCGCTAGATTTGTTATTTGATTTCGCCTTAATAGTCTGAAATCCCTAAATTTGGTCAAAAGCTTAAATTTACTTTACTTTGTTTTTTGCTTCTCCTGAAAAATCACGAACATGTGGGTTACGTTATTTTGGATTTGGTTATATAAAAATCTGAACAGATTTTCCCTCATTCATGTAAAAAGGCCTCTTTCTGTCGAATTTCGTACTGATCGGATATAAAATATAGTTTCTACAGCGCTTACATGTCAAATCGGGGGTAACATATATATGGGGGCTATAACTAAATCTGAACCGATTTTCTCCGAATTTGGCAGTATTCCTTCATGTAATAAGAAACCTCTCTTTGCCGAATTTCGCACTGATCGGATATAAAATAACATTTTACAGCGCTTACATGTCAAATCGGGGGTAACGTATATATGGTGGCTATAGCAAAATCTGAACCGATTTCTTCAAAATTTAACAGTGTTCATTCATATAATAGGAAACCTCTTTCTGCCTAATTTCATACTAATCGGATATAAGATATAGTTTTAACAGCGCCAACATATCAAATCGGGGTAACATATATAGGGAGCTATATCTAAATCTGAACCGATTTTAACCAAATTCAATAGGGATCGTCCTTGAGCCAAAAACAGATATGTGTAAGGTTTCCTCGAGAGAGACCCATAATTGCGACCTGTACTTTGATTACAAGAATACATGCATAGACAGACGGACATAGCTAAATCAACTCCGGAAGTGATTCTAAGCCGATCGGTATAATAAACGATGGGCATATTTCTTCTCCTTTTGGGTGTTACAAACAAATGCAAAAAGTTATAATGCCCTGAACCACAGTGTGGTGTAGGGTATAAATACTGAAAATTCAAATTGAATGGGGAATGTTTATTATCATTTGAAAGAACATTCTTTGGCATTTATTTTTTGAAGATTATGTCTATCAAATGTTGGCCGCGGCTACGTCTCAGATGGTCCTACGTTTAGTCCAATTTTCGATGACTCGATTATGTTGACCATAAGTTGAGCGAAGTGCACGAAACACACATTTCTCACAGAACATGAATTTTCGTAATAAAGTTGAACGATTTGTAAACGTTGTTCAGGCGTAAGTCTTTCCATGATGAAATGCCAAACAATACTTAACAAAAATACCATGACAGCATGACACGACTCACACGTGATCGTAAGACCCGATTATGTTGACCATAAGTTGAGCGAAGTGCACGAAACACATTCCTCACAGAACGTGAATTTTCGTAATAAAGTTGAACGACTTGTAAACGTTGTTCAGGCGTAAGTCTTCCATGATGAAATGCCAAACAATACTTAACAAAAATAACATGGCAGCATGACACGACTCACACGTGATCTGTCAAAAAAGGCTATTGAAAAAAGTATCTCTATTCGGATCACCCTATACAACACTAAACACATGCAAAATTTCTAGCTTTCTACTTCTTATGGGAGCCGCAGCAGTCGAAGTCGTTTGGAGTAAAATCGCATCCGTAACTAAAAAAATTCGTGTAAAATATTTTTAACAATAGAATATGAAAGGGAAACATCGTAATAATCGGAGTCGTCATCGTTTATTTTTTATGAAAATTGTTCGGTGTGATATGGAATGAACGATATATAGACTACCATTTTAATACCCGACGTTGCCCGTGTTGCATTTTAACACCGTGATCAAAAATTCGTAAGTTTGAAGATATTCTAATAAAAACTACGATTAAAATACAACATTAAACTTGGAGGACCGAAACACAAATATTTTGAAACTTGATTTTGGATTTTCACAAAGTGATTTTCTGCCCCTTAACCGCTAATTATACGCGTATAGAAAAGAGCGTGTTATATGGACTACTTTAGATAGACGTTTATATGTATGGGCTGTAGTCAGGCCTAGAGCAATTGAAACTTTAGTATTATTTTTATTATTGATTCAAAAATCAGGACCCAAAAATCTAAATTTGGCTAAAATAAAAGATATAGTAAATAAAAAGTCTTTGTTTCACAAAGAACTTTGGTTTAATATTCACGATCAGTTAACTTGAAAGTCTATCAAGCTCTATCGAAATATTATCTGTTTAGTCATGATAATAGAAATCATATCACATAAACATTCAAAACATAGCTAAATTGTTGTTAAATATATTACCGCTGACCTTAGGCCGAACGACGTATTTTCTTGAAAATCCGTATATACACATAAATTTGTATGACCTTAGCTCGATTTTTAAGCTTTATGAAACAAAACAGCAATCTACAGTGTGGGTCTTCGAAGACGAGCCAAATCCAACGAAAATTGTTCGTGGAAGAAGCATTTCGAAGCAAATGGTCGCCTGTTTCTGTTTTTCCGCTTGAGCAACGTAGGACGGTCAATTCTGAGTGGTACACCACAATTTGTTTGCCTGAATTCTACGAAGAAATTCGAAAAACGAACAAGAGATGACGAATCATTGTGCACCATGACAATGCGAGCTCTCACACATCGGCTCACTTCCAGCGCCTTTTTGACCGGCCAAAACATCGAATTGATGAGTCATCCGCCGTACAGCCCTAATTTGACACCCAATGACTTCTTCTTATTCACTCACATCAAGAAAAAACTGCTTGGTCAACGTTTTTCGACGCCTGAAGCAGCTGTTGAAGCGATCAAAAACCATGTTTTGGAGGTGAATTTTCAACACACCGTAACCAAAACAATTCACGCTTAAATGACAAAACGGTCTGAGTGAAGTTACGCTAAAAAATGTCAAACTTTCCAATGGAAATGTCAGATGGCGCCAGGCAACACTTAGTGTCGTATTTTGAAAATGAATGCAAGATTTTAAAATGTGGTTTTATGACGGGTTGACATCTGAAAGTTATTTTCGCATCTCCTTTGAGATCAGTATGTACAGAACAATGTCTAGATTTTGATATTGCAAGAACTGAGCACTGGCCAAAAACCGACCATGTGAATAGTCAGTAGGTTATACAACCTCGTGTTTTGTATACATATGCAAACATTTCTAGCTTTCTACCTCTTGTGAAATAATGAAAATCTTTCTGGTCACTGCTACATTGAGCACATTCTGTACAGTGCCGACACATCCCCCATACCAAATTTCACGACGATTGGTGCAATAGTTCTTCACATATGTAGTTTCCTATAATGAAGTAGTATGGGTTTAGCTTCGAATTTTATAAACAAAATTTTTGGTAGCGCTAGTGCAGACCACTGGTCAAACAATTTATATAAGTAAAGGGTTTTCCAATAGGGATGATATGATTTGAAATGACGTTTCGGCCATTTGTAATTAGTCATGATCTGTCATTTGTTTTCCATTGTATTTAGTAGTGTTTACAATTTCATAATGGAGAGCTATACGCAAGAACAACGTTTACAAATTATTGAGTTTTATTATCAAAATAATCGTTCTCCAATTGCATCTTTTCGTGCGCTAAGTCAATTTTTTTAAAATAAAAATAAGCTCGCGTTAAGAGCTATCTTTTTGCCATTGACCGATTCCCGATCCGACGTACCATTAAGGAGCTAGAGCAAAAAAAACTTTCCGTTCACATTTGGAAATTATGCTATGTCCATTTTTTTAAAATCCACAAAAAAACGCTTTCCAGTCGACCTACGACCTTGAAACCCATGAGCAATATTTTAGCTCTCGTTAAGGGCTATTTTTTTTGCCATTGATCGATTGTGGCTACGTGCCACACAGCAAATGAAACAATTGAATTGTTGCGAGAAAACTTTGGAGATTCGATTATTTCAAGAAATTGTGATATTGAATGGCCTCCAAGAAGTTGTGATTTAACACCATTAGACTATTTCTAGTGGGATTATTTGATGTCATTGGTCTTTCGAAATAAACCAGACTCTCTTCAAGCTTTACAAGCCAATATTGAACGTGCCATTCATGACATACGATTTGATTTAGTAGAAAAAGTACTCGAAAATTGGTTTCATCGAATTCCTTCCCGCAGAAGAAGTCGTGGAGGCCATTTGAATGACGTTTTATTTAGAACTTAATTGTATCGATTGTACTTCACATTAAATAAAAACTTTTGAATTTCCTTAAAACTAAGTTTTTTTTTAAAGAAATCATATCACTCTTATTGGAAAAGCATATATATGAATAGACAACAATTTTAAATTGAAATATGTAAAATTTCAGCTTTTTTCTTATACTTAGCAGCTTCAGCGGTCAAGTGGTCTAAACTCACCAATACACATACATAAAAACCATGCCATTGACGTAATCTTTCATGGAAAATTTGCACAATGTAATCATGTTAACATGAATTACAAAAAAAAATCTAACTTATTTTTGCGCAAAAGTAACCTTTCGATGTTATGTTAGACGCGATTGGCGGTCAGCAGCTAACAGCTGATGCACCGTCTGAACTTTGTACGGAAACATCTTCAAATCTTGTACAAAAATTCGCTGTAGAGACCGTCGACTGATACCCATTTGCGTGGCACGTCGTCTGGTCGATGTCGACGGCGCTTCCATGACATCCTCGGCTACAGCAGCAATATTCTCTGCAGAACGGCTACTCCGGGGTCTGCCACGCCTGGCAGCATCTCGTGTTGTGCCAGTCTCTTCGAGGCGAGCGGCTAAACGTCGCAGTGTTTCACCAGTAGGCGTTGGACGGCCAGGAAATCTGTGCCAAAGTCACCGACCGATTATTGGTCAAATATATAGTCAGCAATATTCCGCGTTCTGGAGCAGTGTAGCGTAACATTGTTTATTAACGTGTATTTCGCATGTGTTTACTACACAAATGTCAAAACAGAACTGACATTTGGGGCCAATCGCAAAATTTATAGCATTTTCTGATAGGAGGATTACTTTTGCGTCACCTTGTAGAAAGAAGAAGATAGAGAAATTGAGATGAAATGTTTCCATTTGTAATTGGCTAAATTTTATTTGAAAACATCTAAGGAAAGATTCGGGAGTGGTCGACTGTTTAATATCCTATACAACAATATATAAAACCAGTAAGGAAAGGCTAAAGTCGGGCGGGGCCGACTATATAATGCCCTACACCACTCTCGAAATATTGAATAACTCTGATATATGAATTTTGTAATTCATGTATACATTGTTTACATAAATTTACTTTTGGGACATTTTATACTTAAATAATACCCTGTACAACAGTGTGGTGTAGGTTATAAAAGCGATTGGATCTAAAGAGCCAAATCGGATGAAACATATATATGGGAGCTATAGCTAAATCTTTACCGATTTTCTTCAAATTCAACAATGTTGGTTCATGGATCAAGAAACTCTACCATTCTAAATTTCAAAATGATTGGATGTAAAATACAGCTTCTTCAGGACTAAAGAGCAAAATCGGACGAAACATATATATAGAAGCTATAGCTAAATCTTAACCGATTTTCTTCAAATTCGGCAGTGTTGGTTCATCAATCAAGAAACTCTACCATTCTAAATTTCAAAACGATTGGATGTAAAATACAGCTTCTATAGGACTAAAGGGCCAAATCGGACGAAACATATATATGGGGGCTATAGCTAAATCTTAACCGATTTTCTTCAAATTCGGCAATGTTGGTTCATGGATCAAGAAACTCTACCATTCTAAATTTCAAAACGATTGGATGTAAAATACAGCTTTTATAGGACTAAAGGGCCAAATCGGACGAAACATATATATGGGAGCTATAGCTAAATCTTAACCGATTTTCTTCAAATTCGGTAGTGTTGGTTCGTGGATCAAGAAACTCTACCATTCTAAATTTCAAAAGGATTGGATGTAAAATACAGCTTCTACAGGACTAAAGAGCAAAATCGGACGAAACATATATATGGGAGCTATAGCTAAATCTTAACCGATTTTCTTTAAATTCGGCAATGTTGGTTCATGGATCATGAAACTCTACCATTCTAAATTTCAAAAGGATTGAATGTAAAATACAGCTTCTATAGGACTAAAGGGCCAAATCGGACGAAATATATATATGGGAGCTATAGCTAAATCTTAACCGATTTTGTTCAAATTGGGCAATGTTGGTTCAGGGATCAAGAAACTCTACCATTCTAAATTTCAAAACGATTGCATGTAAAATACAGCTTCTATAGGACTAAAGGGCCAAATCGGACGAAACATATATATGGGAGCTATAGCTAAATCTTAACCGATTTTCTTCAAATTCAGCAATGTTGGTTCATGGATCAAGAAACTCTGCCATTCTAAATTTCAAAACGATTGGATGTAAAATACAGCTTCTATAGGACTAAAGGGCCAAATCGGACGAAAGATATATATGGGAGCTATATCTACATCTGAACCGATTTCAACCAAATTCAATAGCGATCTTAACAGTTGCGAAATACTCTAAACTGCAAAATTTCAGAACGATCGGAGTGAAATTGCAACCTGTAGTCGACGAACAACATTACAAAATATGCAAAAGAATTATGTATTACAAAAATTGACCAGATTTTCTTCTATACGAATTTAGTTGTTCCCTTTCAATATTTTTACTAAATATCTGATTTTCCACTACACAGCTGTATTTTTGGCATTTCATTGAATGAGTTTATATTTCATGAGTGGTACATAATTTTTTAAATTAAATGTATTGACTTGGAAATAACTAAATTTTATAGTTTTATAACTTACTTCTAAAATAACGTATAACTTTGCAAGCATTACGGTATGAAAATAACATATTGATTCCATTGGTCCCGATTTACACTGGCTGAATGTTCAGCAGGTTATCGGCGTTCTGTAGGAGAGAGAGACAGTCGGCAAGAGGGGGCAAAACTCTCCCCGAACGTTTTGAGTTCTTCGTGCAAGTTCAATAGAGAATTTGATGATAAGCTGCTGAAAAACTTGCCTAGTGTAAATATGGACTTACAATCGTTTTCCGAAGCTGCGCTGATTTCGATTTCTCCGATTGTTTCTGTGTTGTCTTCTTCTTCTCTCCTTTATAATTTTCAAATTCTCATCTATTTTTTGGTTTAGAAATGCCTTGTCTGCCTCAGTTTTGGCAGTTGCCAATTGTTGTCTCAGTGTATCTAAATTCCGTTTTGCCATATTCTTTGGATGGTACTTGTAGACAATTCTCAGATTTTCTTCTATTTGTTGGTTTAGATAGACCTTGTCTGATTCGTTTGTGGCTGCTGCCAACTGTGGCCTCAGTGAATCTAATTTCCGTTTTGCCACATTCTTTATATGCTCAATGTACTCATCTTCTTCAATTTTACGTTTTTTCAATTGAGACTCAGATGTACTTGTATCTACTGATTCCGATAGTGACATATCTTCGTCTGACGTAAATTGTATGTCAATTGACTCTAGCTCTGAGAAAGAAATGTCAATTTCTTCCTCTATACTGGTATTGTTTTCATTTGGCTTAATATTCGAGGAATCATTTTGAATGTTTTCGGAAATATTTTGTTTTAAAATATTTTTTTCTGGTTCATTTTTAGGGGTGTTGGTAAGTGAACGATGTGACCTGTCTTTTTGTTGAAACGTCTTGAGTTCTGTGTAGGATACCACTTCTCTTTTTGTTACATCTTTTTGGTCACAATTAAGTTTCCTCTTCAATGGATGTGATATCATCTGACATTCTTCATTCATATTTTCATCAGCCGCAAAAAGCCACTGTTGGAAATGGTAAAAATCGTTAACATGACGCCAGCAGTCCAAGCAAACTATTTTCAAGTGTTGTCTTTGTCTCCCGTTAAAAAACTGCGAGAAGAAAATTGACTATGAAGATCAGCGTGTTCCAATATTGTAAAACTAACTCACCTTTGAATCAAAATATTTACGAATAATTTCATATTTATTATTCCGTTGTCCATCTTCACTCTTCAGTTCTTCATAAGCATAACATGCATTTAAGCACAGTCGACACGTGGCAGCCTTAGACATAATTCCTTGGATTCGATTTAGCAACTGACTGGTTTGTGTACGCGCTTCCAGTTAAATATATACTTCTATGTGAAGTGGCGAGTTTCGGGAAATTTCTGTACAAACTTCAGGTATATTTCCAATCTACTTCAACTTCTTAATATTTACCTGTACGATGCTAACTTGTTACCTTTACTCCTATATGTAAACCCTGTATGTAGTGGTATTACCTATTCAATCGGTTCAATAGGTAGGCAGAGGTCGAAGCTATCACCTTACGTACTTATATTTATGAGCTATGCGTATTACCTGGAACGGAGGGATATGATTAAATCTGTAAAAGTAACTAGAAAATATTACTTACATATTTACAGTGAACAAGTTGTAAGATTATAGTAGGCAAAAACTTTTGCAATATTTTTGAAAAGATTAGATAATTAGTAAACATTACAGAAAGCAGATCATACGGTTACGCATGTTTTGATCCACCACCACACTATGGTAAAGGGTATTTTAAGTCTGTGCATTTGTTTGTAACAATCAAAATGAGTTGAGAATCACTTTCTGAGTCGATTCAGCTATGTCCATCTGTCTGTCCATGTATTCTTGTAATAAAAGAACATGTCGTAAGTATTGCTACGACATGTTCTTTTATTACAAGAATATTTTTCCTTCTATCAATCCGAAAGTAGGCATATGGGCAAATCCGAAAAACTGTATACCAAAAATTTAAAAAAAGTACCAGGTGTGTAATAACATCTTTATTTTACTCTGATAAAGATAGCAATTTAGCTATAAAATCCACGAAATATTGGTGGTTAAGTTAATCTGGCAATACAGTATATTTCCTTTTACTTTAAGACTATTTTAATTTTATCATAGCTCTATTAAATACAATTATGTGATGTTTTTTGCTTAAATTTTTCTTCACAACAAACTATAAGTATGAATTGTAAACTCTTGCAAATGATGTATTAATCAATGTTTAACACATACTCATATATTATTGTAGTATACTAGAGAGCTCTATTAGGGACAGTGTATAAAAATTTACAATTACTGTTGTTTCTTTTAGTAATAAGACTTGTATATGAATTTTCCCATCAATAAACAAAAACAAACAAAAATCTTTATTTTACGGTATATTTTTATGATCTCACCATTGAAATTGCACTTTCTGCGGGTTCTATAGAATGTAAATTATATCGTTATTAAATTAATAATTAATCAAGCTCTAGGTCTAGTGTTTATTTTTAATTTTGTTGTTGCTTTTTTTTTAGTTATTTTTGCCAATATTTCGCAATTCTTTGAGTTGCATCTTCAGGGCAGATCTACAATTAAACAAAACATAGTACTTATATTAGTATCACGGCTTTCTTATTATACGCTACACCACACTGTGGTACAGGGTATTATAACTTTGTGCATTTGTTTGTAACACCCAAAAAGAGAAGAAATAGACCCATCGTTTATTATACCGATCGACTCAGAATCATTTTCTGAGTTGATTTAGCTATGTCCGTCTGTCTGTGTATGTATTCTTGTAATCAAAGTACAGGTCGCAATTATGGTCCGATCTCGACGAAACTTTACACATATTTTTTTTGGCCCAAGGACGACCCCTATTGAATTTGGTTAAAATCGGTTCAGATTTAGATATAGCCCCCATATATATGTTAGCCCCGAGTTGACATGTAAGCGCTGTAAAAACTTTATTTTATATCCGATCAGTATGAAATTCGGCAGAAAGAGGTTTCTTATTATATGAATGAACACTGCTAAATTCGGAGAAAATCGGTTCAGATTTAGATATAGCTCCCATATATATGTTACTCCCGATTTGATATGTAAGCACTGAAACTGTATTTTATATTCGATCAGTACGAAATTCGACAGAAAGAGGTCTTTTTACATGAATGAGTATTCAGGGAAAATCGGTTCAGATTTATATATAACCTCCGTATATATGCTCCTCCTGATTTGATATCAAAGCGCTATAGAAGTTATACTTTACTTCCGATCTTTAAAATTTTCCAGAAAGATTTTTCTCAATATAGGAACGAATATTGCTTAATTTGGCGATTATCGGTTCAGAATTAGATAATATGTTCCTACCCATTTACCAGTTATTACAAATTATTATCGCAATGGCCCTTATCGCACTGTTAGGGAGGTGTAGGGTAATATATAGTCGGTCCCGCCAGACTTTCTGCCTTTCCGTGTGTCGGTTGTAGTTATATATAAATAGTTGAAACAACAATAATAACATGGATACGATGAAATAAAAATCGAATTAATATTGTTTTTTTCATTGACACTCGGTTAGTTGTGGTAACCAATTTTACACTTCATTGTAGTACCATATGATCGATTTTTATTCCTGACAACAGAAATTTTATCAATACACCAAAGATTATTATTGCAACGAATAATTGTTTACTACAACAGAACAAATATTAATAAATAATCGTTTTTTGGTTATTCCAATAATTTCCCAAATTTAGAATAAATAAATGTAATTTGGGAAATCCAACAATTGGTTGTTGTTCTTTTGCAGATACATGACAAACAAAAAATAAAATTACTCGACATAAATAAATCTTCAACATTTTGTTCAAGAGCGGTATACATATGTAGTCAAAAATAATCTCGTGTGGATAATACGAGGGCGGTTCGGAAACTTCTTAGCCTATCAATGAAAGAGAATAGTTAGTTTTTTAGAAATATTTTTATTTTTCAATATAATCTCCTGAAACTTCAATACACTTAGTCCAACGCTTATCTAGCAATTCTATCCCTTGATTAAAATAGTTTTCCTCAAGGTCTTCAAAATAGTGGTTTAGATTTGGGAACAGGTAAACGTCACTGGGAGCTAAATCAGGAGAATAAGGTGGGTAGTCAAGCAACTCGTACTTTAATTCGTTGATTTTAGCCATTGTTAAAACACTCTTGTGCGCTGGTGCGTTGTCTTGATGAAAAATTATTTGTTTGTGTTGTAAGCCAGGACGTTTTTCTCGAATTTGTACATTTAATTGATCCAAAAGGTTGCAATAGTACTCTGAATTTATTGTTTTACCCTTTTGCAGATAGTCAATCAATAAAATACCTTTGAAGTCCCAAAAAACCGTTGCCATAACCTTACCAGCCGATTGAATTTATTTTTGCCTTCTTTGGGGCACTTCCTCCAGCTTCAGTCCATTGTTTGGATTGTTCTTTTGTCTCTGGAGTATAGTGGTGGATCCATGTCTCATCAACAGTTATGAAACGACGCTTAAAATCCATTTTATTTCGCTTAAAACGATCCAAACAAGCTTGAGAAAAGTTCATTCTTATGCGTTTTTGGTCGACTGTTAACAAGTGCGGCACCCATCTTGCAGAAAGCTTTTTCATCTGTAGTTCTTCATGCAAAATTAAATGGACTCGATCATTTGAGATGCCCATGATATTAGCTATTTCACGCACTTTTATTCGTCGATCATTTAATACCATATCATGCACTTTGGCTACAATTTCTGTTGTTGTTGCTGTTTTTGGACGTCCACTACGTGGTTCATCTTCAATGCTTGTACGACCACGTTTAAATTCAGCAACCCAAATTTTTACTGTTGCATATGAAGGAGCACTTTCACCTAACACATTCACCATATCATTATGAATTTCTTGTCCCGATAAACCTTTTTTACGTAAATATTTAATGACACCAGGCATTTCTAATTTTTCCATTGTAAAAAAATCGCGGATGCGTCTTTTGTGAACACCTGTTTCTATATGAAGGAGTTGCCAGATCGAAACAAAATTTAACATGTGTTCATAGCAGAGATGGAAGTTTCCAAAACACTTAACTTTTTTCTGTTTATACCGCGCTTTTTGTGCTAGGCTAAGAAGTTTCGTAATGTGTGGAATGCAGAATATGTTGTGCAAAATGTTTTACATAAATAAAAAAGTAAATCAACAATCATGAAATTGAAAGCACAGGGTTAAGCGATAATTGCATAAAAGTTTTGTGTTTTTTTTTTCGTGTTCTAAAATTTGTGTCAAATATTTCCAGATCTCATAATAGTGATGCATTTGTAATATGGGATTTTTAATTTTGTTATGAATTGTTTGGTTTTTTGTTCAATACATATAATATCAAGTAAGAAAGTTCAGTCGGGTAAACCGGCTTATGAATCCCCTCACCTTGAGTCCCCAAAAAATATTCGTATATTTATTTATTTTTTTGTGTTAATTCAATTATTATTAACTTAAATTGCATTTAATAACATTAGTGTATGCACTGGTATTAAATTTGTAAACGGGACTGCTACTAACGCCTACTTTTCTCTGGACTCTACATAATATAAAAACGTTACACTGTCCAAAATGCACTGGTATTAAAGCGTGTCGTATGTACAGATACTTCCACTGATCAGCTTTTTTGGCCACAAAAAGTGTACTGCTATCACCCTAGTTTTCAGTGACATAAAGCGTACTGGCACCAAGGTCACACATACCCAATTTTGAGAATTTTGCTACTATAGTATTCGAAATATTTCATATTTGAATTTTAGGTTGTGTGGGCGGTGCCACGCCCACTTTCACTGTTTCCCCGTTTTTAGTCCTGTGACGCGTACTGGTACCAAGGTCACACATACTAAATTTCGAGAATTTTACTGCAATAGTACTCGAAATATTTCATATTTGAATTTTAGATTGTCTGGGCAGTGGCACGCCCACTATCACTATCACCCCAGTTTTCAGCTACATTGCGCGTAATGGCACCAAGGTCACACATACTCAATTTCGAGAATTTTTCTCCAATAGTATTCGAAATATTTATTTCATATTTGAATTTTAGGTTGTGTGGGCGGTGCCACGCCCACTGTCACTATCACACCGGTTTTTGGCTCCATGATGTGTACTGGTACCAAGGTCACACATCGAATTTCGAGTATTTTGAACCAATAGTACCCATGATATTCCACTTTTAAATTTTACGTGTATGGGCGGTGCCACGAACCTTCCACACACCAAAAGATATTCTCATGCAAAAATTCAGCAAAATCTGTTCAGGCGTTTTCGAGTCCATCGCGTACCAACGAACACCATTTAATTTTTATATGTATAGATAAAATGCCAATTGCAAAATGGGTTTCTAGGAATTAAAGAAGTCGAATAGGAAGCTACCGTTGCACAGTGGAAAAAATGAAATGAAAAAAAATGGACATAATTCTGCCATTTCAAAACCACATGGGTGTGTATACAAGAGGTGTTTGAGAGTTTAAGTTCGGAACTTGGGCCCCCTATCCCATACAGGGCCGGAGCTACAGAGCCCGAAATTTGACCACCTCGGGTATACAAAATTTTCATCGGCTTCTAACTTTTTTTCGCCGACTTTGCCTTGGAGTTTAGCCAATATCTCAGTCAAAAGTTTGCCGATTTTGTTCGCGTGTTTTTTTTATGGATTGCCAATAAAATTAACAATATCATGAAAGAAAGAATCGATAAGATAAGTGAAGAAATAAGAAGGTTATGTCCCTATAAAATCAATTTTTTGAAAAAATTTCATTTTTGGAGATTTTTTTGGCGAAAAAGTCCATTTCGTACTTAGGTCTTGTAGAAAAAGTTTGTTACACAAATATATCAATTTTATACTCATTTTAAAGGAGACGTTTCACAGAATCTGCTAGAGAAAATCCGAAGACAAAATTTTAATTGGTGTGGTTGCCACCCTTCTCCGATTTGGACCTTTTTTTACATAAATTATAAAAGTTTCGATTTTCTCCAATCGCAAAGCCAAATAGTTAAATTTTTCTTTTTATTTATATGTATTAGGGTGTAACAAAATTGACTGCACAGGGAATCCCGGGCGCGGCTTTTCATATCGAAGATATAGGACTAAGAGTAAAAAATCCCATTTTTGGGGATTTTTGATGTATATTTTGGGAATTGAGGGATTTTCCATTAGACTTTTCCACATGTTGCGTTTGGTTATTATTACTAATGTCAAAATAAAGAACTTTAAAAAAAAATCATCGAAATATATACATTTTTAAGAATTTTATGCCGTATTTGCGTTTCTGTCTACATGCAAAATATTTTTATACCTTACACCACACTTTGGTACAGGGTATTATGGCTTTGTGCATTTGTTTGTAACACCCAAAAGGTGAAGCGATAGATCCATTGTGTATTTTGTACTGATCGAGTTGTAATCACTTTCTGAGTCGATTTAGCTATGTCCGTCTGTCTGTCCGTCTGGCCGTCTGTCTGTAGATGTATTCTTGTAATCAAAGTACAGGTCGCAATTATGGCCCGATCTTGACGAAACTTCACACATATCTTTTTTTTGGCCCAAGGACGATCCCTATTTAATTTGGTTAAAATCGGTTCTGATTTGGATATAGCCCCCATATATATGTTAGCCCCGATTTGACATGTAAGCGCTGTAAAAACTTTATTTTATATCCGATCAGTATGAAATTCAGCAGAAAGAGGTCTCTTATTATATGAATGAACACTGTTAAATTTGGAAGAAATCAGTTCAGATTTAGATATAGCCCCCATATATACGTTACCCCCGATTTGGAATGTAAGCGCTGTAAAAATGTTATTTTATATCCGATCAGTGCGAAATACGGCAGAAATAGGTTTCTTATTACTCGAAGGAATACTGCCAAACTCGGAGAAAATCGGTTCAGATTTAGATATAGCCCCTTTATATATGTTACCCCCGATTTGACATGTAAGCGCTGTGGAGACTGTATTTTATATCCGATCAGTACGAAATTCGACACAAAGAGGTCTTTTTACACGAATGAGTATTCAGAGAAAATCGGTTCAGATTTATATATAACCTCCATATATATGTTCATCCTGATTTTGTTTCAAAGCGCTATAGAAGTTGTACTTTACTTCCGATAATTAAAATTTTCCAGAAAGATGTCTCAATTTAGGAACGAATATTGCGAATATTCCGTTATAGACAGAAGTAGTGAGGATGGATCTATCCTCAAGGACAAATGGCCATGTGCAATCAGCCATTATGGCTCATTACCTCGATGTCCGTAGAGATATGCCGGGCAAACCACCAATCTGCAACGATGCTGGATTGCATCAGGGAAGAGTAAAGCTCTTATATTTCGGAGATGCCAGATCAGTAGACCTGTATAAGGCTGCTCTGAGTCGAGCGGGTGAGGTGTTGCCGGGTGCCCAGTTGGATGTTGCCGAAAAAAACAACATCCCTAGTCACCCTAGAGCAATCACCTGGGTTACAGAAGAGCCCTCCAACCCGGCTGACATATTAGAGATAATAAAAGATTCCAACCCTGGTCTGCCGGCCCATAATTGGAGAATCAGCAAGGTGGGTGAGGCGGATGGTAAAAAGCAACGCCCATTATTTCTGGTGACTCCAACTCTAACAGAAGATCTGTAACGTCCTTCTCTGAGGACGAACGATCTACTTCTGTCACAGAGGTGTTGAGGGGAGTCTCCGGACTCTTTGACGCATCTGGCGGGGACACGCTTCTCGATGATAAGGACGAAGAGTTCGATAACACTGTTGTCGGGGTGGATGTTAATCTGTCAATTACCAATGATGGTAAGAATTCTACAGATTAACCTCCACCACACTAAAGCAGTCTCAGTGCAGTAGACATCGTAGTGATACAAGAGCCCTACGCTATGGGAGGATGGGTGTGCGGTATCAGGACACTCAACTTTAAACGGTCTGGAGATCGGTAATCGCATATATTGGGTGGCCTCCAGTTACTTGCCTCATGAAGCTGTAGTACCGACTGCTCTATTCAGGGAAGTAATAACTAGAAGAAGCAACGTCTGATGATGTCGAGCTGGTTATTGGCGCAGACACGAACGCTACCCCGACAAGAGTGTTCATCATACTATCTGGGCTAGTACGGATATAAACAATAGGGGTGATTCGCTTCTTGACTTTATTCTAACTACCAACCTATGTATTTGTAACGTAGGTAATAAACCGACCTTTACAATTAAAGACAGACAAGAAGTACTAGACGTAACGTTTTCTACTGACCGGCTGTCAGACAAAATTATTGGGTGGAATATACTGGACGACCACTCATTCTCAGATCACCATTATAATGAGTTCAAACTCGCTGAAAAAGCGCCTGAACCTGCCGTCCACAGAAATGTGAGAAAGACAAAGTGGCACCTGTATGAGAAGAATTTCAAGAAAGTCCTCAACTCCAAACTTCTGTTCGAACCGAATGACAAAGCCGGTCTGGTTAATCTGGTCGAGCATGCCTATAAAGAGCAACTCAAGATCTATAAGAAGGATCTTAGAAAGGCACAAAGACGCTCTTGGTATACCTTCTGTGGCGAAGTGGAAAAGGTCTCCGACGCCGCAATGCTGAGGAAAATACTATCAGCTTCACCCTGTATAGTGGGTTACTTGCAGGATGAGGCAAATAATTGGACCAGACACAGCGAGCAGTCGCTCAATGTACTGCTCGACACACATTTCCCGGGGAACTCTGTAACAGAACCAGAGGATCAGCAGGACCAACAAGAGTGCGAGTGGACTGCGAGCGTCGCTAGCTTGTTGACTGAGAGATCCAGAATAAGCTTGGCTCTTAATAGCTTTGAGCCCTTCAAGACCAGACGGCATCACTCCAGCAGAAATGCAGAAAATGTTGAAGTATATTATCCCCTGGCTGGAGAAAATTAATGTAGGCTGTATCAGGCGTTCATACATCCCGAATCGATGGAGGGATACCAAAGTTGGATTCATACCTAAAGCGGGGAAAATATCACACACTAGGCCAAAAGACTTCAGACCAATTAGCCCTTTCTATTGAAAGGTCTGGAAAGACTTTTAGATTATTTCATTAGGGAAAACCTGTATACAAAACTCCTGCCGGTGAATTAACATGCTTACAATAAGGGGAAGTGTACAGAATCAGCCCTACACGAACTTGTGAGCACTATCGAATCGTCCCTGCATTTCAAGGAATTCACCATTGTGGCATTTCTTGACATAGAAGGGGCTTTTAACAACATTCACTCAGATGCAGTAATTGCGGCACTGTCACATCTAAAAGTTAACTTAAGTTTGATTAGATTAATTCAAAGTTTGCTCAACAGAAGACGCATAACAGCATGCCTTGGGTCCACAACTCTAACAAGGTTTGTAAACAAAGGGACCCCACAGGGAGGAGTACTATCTCCACTGATTTGGAACCTAGCGATGAATGAAATCCTGCTAGATCTAGAACGTTGTGGCTGCAAGGTCGTGGCATATGCGGACGACGTGGCAATCGCAGTGAGTGGCAAATTCGAAAACGCCCTTCGAGACATTCTACAGGTTGCTCTGAACAAATTGGCTAGATGGGCCAGAAGCAGCGGTTTGGGCGTAAACCCAAACAAGACAGAATTGCTTCTCTTTAATAGGATGAATAATGTCCCACATGTGTACCCTCCACCTCAGAAAAATGGAACAGATCTAGTCTTTTCTGAAAGTGCAAAATTTTTAGGAATAATTCTAGAAAGAAAACTGTTATTTATACTTAACGTATTGGAACGTGTAAGGAAGGCCAACGTAGCCTTACATTCCTGCAAAAAGGCTTAAGGGTCGCGGTGGGGCCTCTCTCCTAAAATAGTCCACTTGATATATATAGCAGTAGTTCGTCCTATTCTGTTATACGGCATTGTGGTATGGTGGACGGCAACTGACAAACTAACCATCACCAACCTACTAACAAAGGTTCAGAGGACAGCCTGCCTGAGCATAAGCGGAGCCTTAAGGACTGCAGCGACCGAGTCTCTACAAGCCCTACTCCATATAAGTACTGCCGATTAATATTGTGGCGAGAGAAGTTGCAACCAAAGCGGCAATAAGATTAAACTGCCTATCAATGTCCCATGAGGATAGCAAAGTGAAGTGCTATGGTAACCGACCGAGTGGACTATATACCAACTGTGTACGCCTTCGAGAGAAATTACATCACTATGATTCCCGCCAGAGATGAATGTGTTGGAAGCATACCAGGTAATAGAAACCATCTCCACTTTTACACGGATGGTTCGAAGCTTGATGAAAAGGTTGGCCTCGGAGTACACTGTGCAGAGCTTAGTTTTGATATAGCTCACAGACTACCAGATACCTGCAGTGTCTATCAAGCCGAAATGATGGCAATATGGGAAGTAGCCAAGTGGCTGAGTCGCAACATAGTAACCAACACTGGCGTTGTCATTTACTCGGGCAGCCAGGCTGCCATCAATTCTCTGGAGGCAACATCTCTAAATTCACAAACAGCCCTCGACTGCCGCAGATCTCTTAACGAGATGGCTGAGCAGTTTTATATACACCTCATATGGGTGCCTGGGCATAGGGATATCCCGGGGAACTGCAAAGCCTATGAACTTGCTAGGAAAGGGACGACATTACAAATTCTCGAAGAATTTGCATATATAGGTGCGCCATTATACACGTGCAAGCTTTGGATAAGGCAAGAGGCAATCAGGCAGTCCAACGACAGATGGACACAAATCGGCACCTGCTGGGTAGCTAGACAAATCTGGCCAAGGAATGACCTGAGAAGGTCAAAATATCTCCTCGCACTGGAAAGGAAAAGATTATCTACGTTAGTATCAGTTCTGACGGGACACTGCTTGATCGGCGAACACGCCAAAAGATTGGGTATTGGGTTCTGCAGAAGCTGTGGAGATGCGGAAGAAGTGGAGAGCATTGAGCACTTGCTATTCGACTGCCCCGCTCTGAGTAAAAGACGACTGGACATACTGTGGTCGGCCTTTCTAGGCAGCCTAACAGATCGTTCTAGTACCGATATTCGTACTATCGGTAAATTTGTATATCAAACAGGTTGGCTTCGATGAGGGGCATTTCAGCCCGTGGTAACACTAGGGACCTAAACTGGTCTATGTGAGTTTTTATAAAAAAAAATACGGCTGCCACGCTAAGCTAAACCTAACCCTAAATGTCTTATTTTTTCCAATTTTTCGGCTTTATTTCTTTTTCGAATACATATACATTACGGTCTTTTTGTATAGTTTTTCAAAGTAATAAATTCGTAAACGCACAGAAACTCCACTTCTCTAAATGTCCGAAACAGGTTTATGACTCTTTTTGTTATCATTTCGGGTAACTACGACACATACACCCACATTTTTTAATGCACCCTTTTTTGTCTCATCGTCGTATGAGCAGCCCATCGATGTTTCCAGACAATTTATTTTCGACTACCTGTGAAATATCATCGCCGTTAACACTTTTTAGATGGGCACACACTGCCGACAAACAGCCGCAGAAATTGTTGCTATGAATGTAGGATTAAAAAATTCCACTCGCACAAGCGCACACAACACTCTCCTGTTTCTCTTAAATTGTCATCTCGCAGATAAAAATTATCTCCTAATTTGAAAGATAACTAATTCTTAATTCGACGCTACCAAAAAATAGGACTGACAATTAAGGGTAAATTGCCTTTAAAAACATAACATAAGAATTTCTACAATTTTAAGTAAACAATTTTACAAACTATTAAAATGTATACTTAACTTAATGACATTTGTACTACAATCAATTATTTTTTCTTTAATTGTATGACGTAATGTTAAACATAGTGTTATGGACATCTTATCATAGAAGTAAGGAATTTTACTTTAAAGGAATGAATATTTCTTTGAAATCAAGTAAATTTTCTTAAATTTAAAGAAATTTGTTCTTCAAACAAAAACAGATTAAACAAACAAAAACAGATTTAAGCGCAAACTTGTTTTTAATTTTATCTCAATTTTTTTCAGTGCAATTTCATTCCGCCGATTTTGTTTGTTTTTTTGTAGAACATTTTATGCCCCCTCCCCATTATAGCCACAATTACCATTATGTGGGGGAGCCAGCTCTGAAACTATTGATCTGAAAAAATGGTGTGGGCACTTCACACTTGTCCCATAACCAATTTTTTTTTGGCATAAATGCTAATAATTCACATTATCAAGCTTGCTTGTGGACATTAAATTTTATGCCCACATACAACATTTTCTCCACGACATTTTTACAACTCAAACATAACACCAACACCAAAACGGTCAAATGTCAGTCATATGACCTAGTGGCCGAAGCAATTACGTTACGAGTAAAGAGCGTTTTTGGCTGGAATTTTACCTCTTTTTTGGGGGGTTTTGTGTGTTAATAAGGCATGTTATAAATTATACAACATACCCCTTTAGGAAAATTTATCTGTTGTTTTCAACAAATTTGTACCACAAAACCATTAGACTAAAATCTTAGCCATGACATGAGTTGGCAAATAACTTCAAGCAAAAACGAAAAAGGACATATACTAATGTCAAAGTTAATGTCATTCTGCACAGAAGTGAACAGAAATTCGTATTTCTAGTAAGGAAATTCCGCAACGGAAAACATGACATCTACGCGTCCCTGCTCCCCTCTACTTAAAATTAAAATAGGTAAATTTGAAGAAACTAAAAGAGCTTAAAATTTGTGCAGACACAACAAAGACCACCCAGACAGATAATGGGATCTAACAGCTTTGATGTTTCCAAAGCTGTTTTGTTTTCCTTGCACATAGAGAAAAAGAGCTAAACTTTTTATACCCTACACCACACTGTGGTACAGGGTTTTATAAGTTTGTTTCACGGCAGATGTTTGTAACACCTGAAAATAACACAGCTAGACCCACCTTAAAGTATACCGATCGACTCAGAATCACTAGCTGAGTCGATTTAAGCATGTCCGTCCGTCCGTCCGTCTGTCCATGTAAAGTTGTTCGTCGACTACAGGTCGCAATTTCACTCCGATCATTCTGAAATTTTGCAGTTTAGAGTATTTCGCAGCTGTTAAGATCGCTATTGAATTTGGTTGAAATCGGTTCAGATTTAGGCCCTTTAGTTCTATAGAAGCTGTATTTTACATCCAATCATTTTGAAATTTAGAATGGTAGAGTTTCTTGATCCATGAACCAACACTACCGAATTTTAAGAAAATCGGTTAAGATTTAGCTATAGCTCCCATATATATGTTTCGTCCGATTTTGCTCTTTAGATGCAATCGTTTTTATACCCTACACCACACTGTGGTACAGGGTATTATTTAAGTATAAAATGTCCCAAAAGTAAATTTATGTAAACAATTTATACATGAATTACAAAATTTATATATCGGAGTTATTCAATATTACAAGAGTGGTGAAGTGTGTTTTCCTCTCAAGTTTTGGGATGTCGAGTTTTGAGGTCGTCGTAAAACAAAGGAATATGAAGTTCAGACGAGTTCACAATATGTCATAATTTACCCCCGGTAAAAGGCGTAATACTAGTACAGTCCGCATTTGTTTGCAGTTTGCTACGAATATAAGTTTTGAATTTTATGCACATGTTCTATTTCCCACAGAAAAACTTTTATGCTTTTCAAATACTGCCATGAAAACAATTGCAGTTTGTTTGGTTTTTTTGTTAGAAGTAATGCATTTTCTACATAAACAAAGAGTTGGAATGATGGTGTTTAATACGGTATGCATATATAAAGGGTGAGTCATCGCGAGGTTTGATTTATAATGTAAAATAAAACTCATAAATTTGAAAGTGAACATAAAATTGTTATTATCGGTTAAAAGAACAATTATTGGCATTTACTGTTTGAAAATTATATCATGTATATGTTGGCCATGACTACGTTTGAGGTGGTCCATTTGGAAGGTCCAATTTTGGGCGACTCGTTCGAGCATAGCGACTGGTAACTCGCGAATAACACGAGTAATGTTTGCTTCCAAATCGTCAATTGTGACTGGCTTATTTCTGAAGACCTCAGACTTTACATGTCCCCAGAGAAAATAGTTCGCAGGTGAGTATCGTACGATCTAGGTGGCCAATTTACCGTAGCAAACCGTGAAATTAAGTTCTCACCAAAATGATTTCTCAACGAAGTCATATGGCTCGTTGAGCCATCTTGTTTAAACCAGAGCTCACCGAGTCCATGCGCTTGAATTTCAGGAAGCACATTGTGCGATAACGCTTACCATTGACGGTAACATTTTTTTCCTAATTTTTGAAGAAATATGGACCAAAGATTCCACCATCCCATAAAGCACACCATACCGTTGTTTTTAATGGATGTTATGGCAGCTCTTGGAACTCTTCGGGTTGGTCATCAGCCCAAACACGGCAATTTTGTTTATTAACATATCCATTGAGCCAAAAATGAGCTTCATCACTGAACAACATATCACGATAAAACACCGGATATTCATTGAGTTTTCCCAGAAATAGGGACGCTGTTGTGGTGTGAGTATCTCCTTGATGACATGCCAAACGATACTGAATGAAAATGACAAAGCAGTTTCAAATAAGTCACGCTTGATCTGTAAAAAAAAATTAAATATTGAAAACCAAACCTCACGATATATCACCCAGTTGAGTTGTTTATCTAATTAAATTTATGTAAGAATATACTTCTAATCATTGTGTGTTCGATGCAACCACCTCTACTTTTGGTGGTTTGCCAATGGTTACCAATACATATTTACGTACCGGGGCAAAATCGCCGTTTTTGATATGTTTGAATAGAAAGATAATATATTTGGAACAGAGGTTTTTAAATAAAGGGTGGTTAAATTTTAAGGGCCGATATTGATTTTGAATAAAACACAAATTTTTTAGGAAATTATTATCATTTCTTTTTATTATGATAATATTGGTGTGGTTAAATTATGTATGAAACAAAATATAGGCCAAATGGCCGCCGCGACCTCGGCGGCACACCTCCATCCGATGGTCCAAATTTTCTATGACGCTGAGGCATAACTGAGATTCTATGCCGTTAATGTGCCGAATTATCTCATCCTCTAGCTCTTGAATTGTTGCTGGCTTATCGACGTACACCTTTTCTTTCAAATAACCCCAAAGAAAGAAGTCCAACGGTGTCAAATCACATGCTCTTGGCGGCCAATTGACATCGCCATGACGTGAGATAACATGGCCGTTGAATTTGTTGCGCAAAATAGCCATTGTTTCGTTAGCTGTGTGGCAAGTGGCACCGTCCTGTTGAAACAACATATTGTCCACATCCATATCTTCCAATTCGGGCCATAAAAAGTTCGTTATCATCTCACGATAGCGAACACCATTCACAGTAACTGCCTGACCGGCCTCATTTCGAAGAAGTATGGCCCGATGACGTCGCCAGCCCATAAGCCACACCAAACGAACTGGGCGAGCATGCAAAGTTGTTTTCACATCTCCTATAGACCCGGTTTGCCGAAATTTGCTCACAATTCTCCCGATTGTGTAAACATTTGGTCGATTATGCTGATCAAAAAAACATCACGAAGTGCACGAAATGAATTTTGATTTGAACGCCCATTTTCGTAAAAGGCTTAAAAGCTTTAACGTGTTGCTCGATTGTGTATCTTTCCACGGTTCAAATTGAGTTAGTCTGAAATTGAGAAATGTCAAACGAAATGCAGAAAAAACTTGACGTTTAGGTGTGGTTCACATTCAACATCGGCCCTTACAATTTAACCACCCTTTATTATGCATTTGTGAATAAATAAATTTTATTTGAAAAGCATTAAAATTTACTTGGAGCGCATATGTTAATATATTACAACAAAATATAGTGGCGAACTTTCTGAAATAAAATATGTGTTTACAAACAAATAAATTTATTGTAAAGATAGTTCTTTAGTCCGATCACGCCAATTTTTGGACCAATAAAGAAGACTGTCACCAGATACATATACACAAAATTATGTACTTGTCTCTTTTATGCATCACTGTGTAAACATAACTAGATACGACAACTGTATTTTTTTCGGTGTATTCTCAACTCCTCTTTCGTTATTTACCAAAAAATTTATTTTGATAAAATGTGGACTTAGCGCGTTTAGAAGCAATACAAAAAATAGTAGCGAGTTGACTGCAGTTTCGATCGATAGTGTTCTAAGTTCGAAGAAGCAACGTCTATTTTTATTAAATGCAAATCGGAATGAACATATATATTGGTATGGAGACAACATTTAAATCCGAGCAGATTTCGACTCGAAACATTTCTTTGCATCCAAATTTCATACACATCGGTTAAAAAATGTGGTCTCTGTAGCACATAGATGCCAAAAAGGGTTCGTCCCTGACGTGATAGAGTGCGTTGTGTGAAATTTCATTACGATTGGAGTAAATTTATGACCTGTGCATTGCGGACAACTTAATAGACATGGTAAGATCCTAATCCTGAGTCTATTGGTATACTTTAAGGAGGATTTAACTCCAATATTTGGGGCTTTTACAAACATAACGTGAATTTGCATTTTTTAAGCAAATATTGCATAGTAACCAGAAAACTCAAAATACATAAAAGATAGAGGAATATGTAAGTATATTAGAATAGCTCTCATTAATATTATAAATTTTTTGGTTCATCTACAACGTTAAAACAACAATATTCTACGGGCAATTTTATTTAATGTTGTATTTTATAGATCTTTCTGTATGTGCCATTTCAACTGTGGCATCATTAGAATGGGCCGCAAAATAACGATTTGATTTCACACAAGTATTATTTTATACATTTTTAGTATCCATTTCATCTGATTTGCCCATACACTGAGAAAAATCAGCATTATTGATATAAATACAAAGAAAATAATTTTGAAAACCAAATTTGTAAATATTTGTTTAAGATATAATAAAAAAAATTTTTTGGTACGCATATATTAATATTAGAAAAAAATATATTTCCGAACTGACTTTCACAAACAAAGTATGTGTTTACCTACAAACACAGTTATTGTTTCAGAATTTTTCCAAATATATTTTATTAGATTTGTTTAAAACATTGCTGAATTTTCGGATTTTAGTTTTAATTTTTTTCTAGATGTCGTGTTATACTTTGTAGTTAAAAAATAATTTATAAATATTTCAATTCATCGCGTGTTGTCAATACCCTTAACATATGTATATTTCGAGCAAAATATGTTTGGGCCAATATGCTACAGACGCGATTTTTCAGCGTGTATATGTTCTTAAAATGCGAAATTTATGATCAAATTATTCAAACAAATGGAAAAGGATAAATATCAATATTTTATACAAAAAACAGTAAGGAAAGACAGAAAGTCGGGCGGGGCCGACTATATAATACCCTACACCTCCCTAACAACAATTGGGCATTGCGATAAGAATTTGTCAGTTTTCATATGCAATAAGTAAACTCTCTCTGCCGAATTTCGTACTTATCGGATATAAAATACGGTTTCTACAGCGGTTACCTGTCAAATCGCGTGTAACATATATATTGGGACTATGTTTAAATCTGAAACGATTTTCCCCGAATATGTGCAAAGTTTCGATGAGATCGGACGAAGTGCGACCTGTACTTTGATTACAAGAATACATCTATAGACGGACGGACATAGCTAAATCGACTCAGAAAGTGATTACAAGTCGACCGGTATAATATACAATGGGTCTATCTCTTATCCTTTTGGGTGTTACAAATAAATGCACAAAGTCATAATACCTTGTGCCACAGTGTGGTGTAGGGTATACAAATATTAAAATAGCCAGTAAGGAAAGGCAGAAAGGCGGGCCCGACTATATAATACCCTACACCTCCTTAACAATGCGATAAGGGTCATTGCGATAATAATTTGGAATAATTGGTAAATGGGTGGGAACATATTATCTAATTCTGAACCGATTATCGCCCATTTTCCCTGAATACTCATTCATGGAAAAAGAACTCTTTCTGTCGAATTTCGTACTGATCGGATATAAAATACAGTTTCTACAGCGCTTACAAGTCAAATCGGGAGTAACTTATATATATGGGGCTATATCTAAATCTGAACCGATTTTCTCCGAATTTGACAGTATTCCTTCATGTAGAAAGAAGCATTTTTTTTGCCGAATGTCGCACTGATCGGATATAAAATAAAATTTTTACACCGCTTACATGTCAAATCGGTGGTAACGTATATATGGGGGCTATATCTAAATCCGAACCGATTTCTTCCAAATTTTAAAGTGTTCATTCATATAATAAGAAACCTCTTTCTGCCGAATATATACTGATCGGATATAAAATACAGTTTTTACAGCGCTTACATGTCAAATCGGGGCTAACATATATATGGGAGATATATCTAAATCTGAACCGAATTTCTCCGAATTTAGCAGTATTCCTTCATGTAATAAGAAACTCATTTTGCCGAATTTCGCACTGATCGGATATAAACTAACATTTTTACAGCGCTTACATATCAAATAGGGGGCAATGTATATATGGAGGCTATATCTAAATCTGAACCGATTTCTTCCCAATTTAACAGTGTTCATTGATATAATAAGAAACCTCTTTCTGCCGAATTTCATACTGATCGGATATAAAATAAAGTTTTTACAGCGCTTACATGTCAAATCGGGGGTAACATATAACTGGTGATCCAAGTAGATATACTTTTTTCAATAGCATTTTTTTGACGGATCACCTGTGAGTCGAGTCATGCTGTCATGTTTTTTTTTGTTAAGTATTGTTTGGCATTTCATCAGTGTGGTGTAAGGTATACAAATTATCAATATTACAAATTACATCTTTAAAAAATGGAAATCCGACGACGGATTTCCAACGAAAATTTCCCAAATCCACTTTCAGCTGGCCCAAAAGGTCATCCGACCTTACTTCATCAGACTTTTATTTTGGAATTATGCCAGGCTCGAAACCATGGAATTTGTCTAAATTAAAGCAGTCATAATTGAGGCGATCCCGACCTCATGAATAATTTTCTGACCAATTCAGATCTTCAAAAACAATTATTCATATAAAATAAATTAAATTTTCTGTACAATAAAAACAATTTTAAATGCATTGATTAAAAAAAAATATTATTAGAATTTCTTTTCACAATTGGTGCCCCACCCTGTACATGACATACGATTTTTCAGAAGGAAAAGAAAATGTGGAATGGGCCGATAGCATTAGGTGCTAGTGCCCTTATTTTTATATAATGTAGGGTTCACCAAAAAAAGTTTTCATTTTGATATTTAAAAAGACGACTATTTTTTAAACGGAATCATAGAATGTTTATTTCATTGTGTGTCATTAATAACACTGTCCAACATATTAAGACTTCTTGATTGGAGCAGAATGGCGACCCTATAATTCTGAAAGGACATATTGAGTAGACAATTTTTGTAGAATAAACTATGGTCCAGCTGGTCTGAGTTTTTTTACAGTGGGAATATTTGAATTTTATGAGGATAATTTTTGTGGAAGATCTTAACCCTCTAACTCCCCCCCTTAATGGGTCAAGGACAGGATATTTAAGGATTAAAATATTCTACGAAATTTTTTGCCGGAAAATGTTAGGCCATAGACACCAAAGCTGTAAATATAGCTCTTTACGCTTAATTAGCAAAATTACACGCCAACTTATAGAAAACAAGTAAAAAATTTCAGTCGGGTAAACAGACAGACTACCCTCACTTTGTGAGCAATGTAAATATGCACTGGTATATGTACTAATATTATCAGTTATTTAGTTTTGGTATGTCTTGGCTCTTTTTGTATTGGAGGTACTAAAACTGGCGTGGCCATAACTCCCATCTTTAACGGGGCTGTAAGAATTTTGAAACTATACACTGTGAAAACATTTTGAGTATTTATATGCATTGGTTTTGAGGACATAATCTGTTAAATTGTTGTGCAAAATGGTCCGTTGGGGTGGGAGGTACTAAAATGGGCGTGCCAGTGACGACAATTTTTCACTGGACTGTAGGAACTATAAAAACAGTACACTGTACAAATTTTAAGTATTTGTATGCACTTTTATTACAGTTATAAGCTGTTAACTTTTCGTACCAAATGGTACCCTTGTGTGAGAGGTACCAAAAGGGGCATGGCAATAACGCCCAATTTTCAGTGAACTGTAGGTACTATAAAACTGTTACACTGTACCAAATTTCAAGTATTTGTATGCACTGGTATTAGCGTTATAAGCTGTTATCTTTGGTGCAAAATGGTCCATTTGTGTGGCAAGTACCAAAAGGGGCGTGCCATTAACGCCCATTTTACACTGGACTATAGGTAAAGCATTACACTGTACAAAATTGCATCTATTTGTATGAAGTGATATTACAGATATAAGCAGTTAAATGTTGATGCAAAATGGTCCATTTGTGTGGGAGCTACCAAAAGGGGAGTGGCAACATCGCCCATTTTTCGCGGGAAGATATCGACTAAAAAACTAATACTATGTGTGGAACTTCAGAAGGTTCGAATAAGTAGTATTGAAGTTAATAAGAAATCAATATTTGACTAAATTGTAACCCTTTGTGTGGGAGGTACTAGAAGAAGTGGACCAATATGGACAGATAGACAGACAGACAGATAAACAGGCAAACAGACAGACAGACAGACAGACATTGCTCATTCAACTTAAAATTACCCAAAACGAATATCCGCCGAACATACTTGGGGTCTAACGTCACTCCTTCGATGTGTTACACTTTTGGCGGTAGCAAATTATATATACCCTCGTATACTAAAATGAGGGTATAAAAATATTATGTACATTTAAAGTCGCGATAAATTAAAATACATACACTTGCAACTTCGTTCAGGGTAATGCGTTTATAGTACCCATAGTCTATTGAAAAATTGGCGTTATTGCCTTTTGCGACCACCACTCGAATTTGCCGGAAAATTTTTTAGTTTAAAGCTCCCTTCGACCAAACAGTGAAAACTTTGATCCACTGTAAAAAAAACTCAGACCAGCTGGACCATAAGGTTATTCTACAAAAATAATCTATTCAACATTCCCTTTCAGAATTATAGTTTCGCTCTTCTGCTCCAGTTATTCCATAGATATCACGACTTTAAATTTACGTTATAGTATTTTCTTGTACAAGTTGGCGTGTAATTTTGCTAATTAAGCGTAAAGAGCTATATTTACAGCTTTGGTGTCTCTGGCGACCCCACTGAAATTTTCCGCCAAAAATGTTCGTTTAATATTTTAACCCTTAAGTGTCCTTTTTATGCCCTACACCACACTGTGGTACAGGGTATTATAACTTTGTGCATTTGTTTGTAACACCCAAAAGGAGAAGAAATAGACCCATCGTTTATTATACCGATCGACTTAGAATCACTTTCTGAGTTGATTTAGCTATGTCCGTCTGTCCGTCTGTCTGTGCATGTATTCTTGTAATCAAAGTACAGGTCGCAATTATGGTCCGATCTCGACGAAACTTTACACATATCTTTTTTTTGGCCCAAGGACGATCCCTATGAATTTGGTTAAAATCGGTTCAGATTTAGATATAGCCCCCATATATATGTTAGCCCCGATTTGACATGTCAGCGCTGTAAAAACTTTATTTTATACCTGATCAGTATGAAATTCGGCAGAAAGAGGTTTGTTATTATACGAATTAACACTGTTAAATTTGGAAGAAATCGGTTCAGATTTAGATATAGCCCCCATATATACGTTACCCCCTATTTGACATGTAAGCGCTGTAAAAATGTCATTTTATATCCGATCAGTGCGAAATTCGGCAGAAAGAGGTTTGTTATTATATGAATGAACACTGTTAAATTTGGAAGAAATCGGTTCAGATTTAGATATAGCCCTCATATATGTGTTACCCCCGATTTGAAATTCAAGCGCTGTAGAAACTGTATTTTATATCCGATCACAGCGAAATTCGGCAGAAAGAGGTTTCTTATTATATGAAGGAATACTGCCAAATTCGGAGAAAATCGGTTCAGATTTAGATATAGCCCCCATATATATGTTACCCCTGATTTGAAATCTAAGCGCTGTAGAGACTGTATTTTATATCCGATCAGTACGAAATTCGACAGAAAGAGGTTTCTATTTTACATGAATGAGTATTCAGGGAAAATCGATGCAGATTTATATATAACCTCCATATATATGTTCCTCTTGATTTGGTTACAAAGCGCTATAGAAGTTGTTCTTTACTTCCGATCATTACAAAAGTCTTCAGAAAGATGTTTCTCAATTTAGGAACGAATATTGATTAATTTAGCGGTTATCGGTTCAGAATTAGGTATATCCACATGTATATGTTCTTACCCATTTACCAATTATTCCAAATTATTATCGCAATCACCCCTATCGCATTGTTAGGGAGGTGTAGGGTATTATATAGTCGGCCCCGCCCGACTTTCTGCCTTTCCTTACTGGTTATACCCTACACCACACTGTGGTACAGGGTATTATGACTTTGTGCATTTGTTTGTAACACCCAAAAGGAGAAGAGATAGGTCCATTGTTTATTATACCGATCGACTTGTAATCACTTTCTGAGTCGATTTAGCTATGTCCGTATGTCTGTCCGTCTGTCTGTAGATGTATTCTTGTAATCAAAGTACAGGTCGCAATTATGGCCCGATCTTGACGAAACTTTACACATATCTTTTTTTTGCCCAAAGACGATCCCTATTTAATTTGGTTAAAATCGGTTTAGATTTGGATATAGCCCCCAATATATGTTAGCCCCGATTTGACATGTAAGCGCTGTAAAAACTTTCTTTTATATCCGATCAGTATGAAATTCAGCAGAAAGAGGTTTCTTATTACATGAAGGAATACTGCCAAATTCGGAGAAAATCGGTTCAGATTTAGATATAGCCCCCATATATATGTTACCCCCGATTTTACAGGTAAGCGCTGTAAAAAGTGTATTTTTAATCCGATCAGTACGAATTTCGGCAGAAAGAGGTTTCTTATTACATTAATTAATACTGTCAAATTTGAGGCAAATCGGGTCAGATTTAGATATAGCCCCCATATATACGTTACCCCCGATTTTACATGTAAGCGCTGTAAAAAGTGTATCTTTAATCCGATCAGTACGAAATTCGGCAGAAAGGGGTTTCTTATTACATGAATTAATACTGCCAAATTTGAGGGAAATCGGTTCAGATTTAGATATAGTTACCCCCGATTTAACATGTAAGCGCTGTACAATCTGTATTTTATATCCGATCAGTAAACAAATCTACACAAAGAGGTTTCTTATTATATGAAGGGATACTTCCAAATTCGGAGAAAATCGGTTCAGATTTAGATATATCCCCCATATATATGTTACCCCCGATTTGACATGTAAGTGCTGTAGAGACTGTAGTTTATATCCGGAAATCGCTATAGAAGTTGCACTTTACTTCCGCTCATTAATATTTTCCGGAAAGATGTTTCTCAATTTAGGAACGAATATTGTTTAATTTAGCGATTATCGGCTCAGAATTAGATAATATGTTCCTGCCTACTTACCAATTATTCCAAATTATTATGGCAATGACCCTTATCGCATTGTTAGGGAGGTGTAGGGTATTATATAGTCGGCCCCGCCCGATTTTCTGCCTTTCCTTACTGGTTTAAAAGGATTTTTTGATTTTTTCGAAAAAAAGGACCAAATTGACCCATTAAAAGGGGAGCTAGAGGGTTAAGATCTTCCACAAAAAATATCCTCATAAAATTACACGAAATAACTCTGACAATAAGAAATCTCTCAGACATTCACTCATAGCATTTTTTTCATTTAGCATTACGCTCCCTTCGACCAAAAATGTCAATCTTTGACCCACTATAAAAAAAAATTAGACCAGCTGGACCACAACTTTGTTCTACAAAAATGATCTACTCAACATGCCCTTTCAAAATTATAAGGTCACTACTCTGTTCCAAAAATGCTGTTGGACAATGTAATTTAATAATAAATAAATAAATAAAATTGTCGCATTCAATACTTCAAAGATGGATTCGTGAAGTAATCGAGAACATACATCCGCAAATGTGCGTCCCGGTGATGGAAAATGTCTGAAAAGAATATGGTCATGCAAGCGGTTCTGACATATCAATAAGAATTGTCGGGTTTGGGACACAAGAAAGCGCCAAAGTGAGTGTATTAACAGAATCATGTACTGACGCCTCATCAAGCAAATAAAGAGACAAGCTAAAAACGACTTACGCAACGTTCTCAACGCACTGGCCGCCTATGCTGAATCAGCTGCCCAACACGGCGACCTAAAAACAGTTTTCGGCGTTATTAGAAGAAGTCAAACACCAGCATCTCCATACAAGATAAAAACGGAAAAAACATCAATACCGGTGACCAAATAAGAAGATGGAAGGAATAATTTAAATAAATTCTAAATCACCCATGCGATGCGGAGTCGGCATCACAGCTTAACGAGGCTTCTCCCGCCACAGCCTCTGGTACTGTTGAAACAGTCAGTATAGATCCCTCTTCTTTGAAAGAAGTATCGACTGCCACCGCACAGCTAAAAAGCGTTAAATCCGCAGGCATAGATGACCTGACAGCTGAATTTTTTAAATCCCACCCAATAATCGTCACCAAGGTACTCCATTCACTATTTAAACAGATCTGGATCACGGATTCTATTCCCAAAAAATTGAAGGAAATCCTTATAATTAAAATACCAAAGAATGGGGATTTGAAGCTTTACAGCAACTGGAGAGATATCGCACAAAGTTGTACTTAACTGAATTATTAAACCCCCTCACCTTAGAGAGGAGGGTATATATCATTTGCTACGAACCAAAAGTGCAACACATCCAAGGAGTGGCCTAGGTTTAGGTTTAGGTTAGGGTGGCAGCCGTATTTTTTTTTACAAGCTCACATAGACCAGTTTAGGTCCCTAGTGTTACCACGGGCTGAAATGCCCCTCATCGAAACCAACCTGTTTGATATATAAATTTATCGATAGTACGAATATCAGTACTAGAAAGATCTGTTAGGCTGCCTAAAAAGGCCGACCCCAGTATGTCCAGTCGTCGTTTACTCAAAGCGGGACAGTCGAATATCAGTACTAGAAAGATCTGTTAGGCTGCCTAAAAAGGCCGACCCCAGTATGTCCAGTCGTCGTTTACTCAAAGCGGGACAGTCGCAAAGCAAGTGCTCAATGCTCTCCACTTCTTCCTCATCTCCACAGCTTCGGCAGAAGTCATTGGAGTCAATACCCAATCTTTTGGCGTGTTCGCCGATCAAGCAGTGTCCCGTCAGAACCTGTACTAACGTAGACAATCGTTTCCTCTCTAGTGCGAGAAGATATTTTGACCTTCTCAGGTCATACCTTGGCCAGATTTGTCTAGCTACCCTGCAGGTGCCGATTTCTGTCCATCTTTAGTTGGACTGCCTGATTGCCTCTTGCCTAAGCCAAAGCTTGCACGTGGATAGTGGCGCACCAATATATGCAAATTCTTCGAGAATTTGTAATGTCGTCCCTTTCCTAGCAAGTTCATCGGCTTTGCAGTTTCCCGGGATATCCCTATGCCCAGGCACCCATATGAGGTGTATATTAAACTGCTCAGCCATCTCGTTAAGAGATCTGCGGCAGTCGAGGGCTGTTTGTGAATTTAGGGATGTTGCCTCCAGAGAATTGATGGCAGTCTGGCTGTCCGAGTAAATGACAACGCCAGTGTTGGTTACTATGTTGCGACTCAGCCACTTGGCGACTTCCCATATTGCCATTATTTCGGCTTGATAGACACTGCAGGTATCTGGTAGTCTGTGAGCTATATCCAGACTAAGTTCTTCACAGTGTACTCCGAAGCCAACCTTTTCATCAAGCTTCGAACCATCCGTGTAAAAGTGGAGATGGTTTATATTACCTGGTATTCTTCCAACCCATTCATCTCTTGCGGGAATCATAGTGATGTAATTTCTCTCGAAGGTGTACACAGTTGGTATATAGTCCACTCGGTCGGTTACCATAGCACTACACTTTGATATCCTCATGTGACCATAGTTCTTGTACCTCCACAGTGATAGGCAGTTTAATCTTATTGCCGCTTTGGTTGCAACTTCTCTCGCCACAATATTAATCGGCAGTATATGGAGTAGGGCTTGTAGAGACTCGGTCGCTGTAGTCCTTAAGGCTCCGCTTATGCTCAGGCAGGCAGTTCTCTGAACCTTTGTTAGTAGGTTGGTAATGGTTAGTGTGTCAGTTGCCGTCCACCATACCACAATACCGTATAACAGTATTGGACGAACTACTGCTATATATATCCAGTGGACGATTTTAGGAGAGAGTCCCCACCGCGACCCTACAGCCATTTTGCAGGAATATAAGGCGACGTTGGCCTTCCTTACACGTTCCAATACATTAAGTCTAAATAACAGTTTTCTATCTAGAATTATTCCTAAAAATTTTGCACTTTCAGAAAAGACTAGATCTGTTCCATTTATCCGAGGTGGAGGGTGCACATGTGGGACTTTATTCATCCTAGTAAAGAGAACCAATTCTGTCTTGTTGGGGTTAACGCCCAAACCGCTGCTTCTGGCCCATCTAACCAACTTGTTTAGAGCCACCTGTAGGATGTTTCTGAGGACGTTTACGAATTTGCCACTCACTGCGATTGCCACGTCGTCCGCATATGCCACGACCTTGCAGCCACAACGTTCTAGATCTAGCAGGATTTCATTCACCGCTAGGTTCCAAATTAGTGGAGACAGTACTCCTCCTTGCGGGGTCCCTCTATTTACATACCTTGTTAGAGTTGTGGACCCTAGACATGCTGTTATGCGTCTTCTGGTGAGCAGACTTTGAATTAGTCTAATCAAACTATTGTTAACTTTTAGATGTGAGAGTGCCGCAATTACCGCATCTGAGTGAATGTTGTTAAAAGCCCCTTCTATGTCAAGAAATGCCACCATGGTGAATTCCTTGAAATGCAGGGACGATTCGATAGTGCTCACAAGTTCGTGCAGGGCTGATTCTGTAGACTTGCCCTTATTGTAGGCATGTTGGTTCCCCGACAGGAGTTTTGTATCCAGGTTTTTTTTTCCCTAATGAAATGATCTAAAAGTCTTTCCAGACCTTTCAATAGGAAGGAGGATAGGCTAATTGGTCTGAAGGAGTGGCCTAAGACCCTAAGTATGTTCGGCGGATATCCGTTTTGGGTCATTTTAAGTTGAATGAGTAATGTCCGTCCGTCCGCCTGTCTGTCTACTGGCTGGTGCGCAGGATAACTCTCGAAAGAAGTAACCGATTGACTTCAAATTTGGTATGTGGTAATATTTTCTTCTATCTCCGACTAAGTTCGAAGATAGGCCATTTTGGTCCACTCCTTCTAGTACCTAGTACACATGGTTAACATTTAATGAAATATTGATTATTTAATAACTTCTATACTACTTATTTGAATTATCTGAAATTCTACACATAGTATTAGTTCATTAGTCAATATTACTCCGAGAAAAATGGGCGAAGTTGCCACGCTCCTGTTGGTACCTCCCACACAAATGGACAATTGTGAACCAAAAGTTAATAGCTTATAACTTTATTACAAGCGCATACAAAGACTTTCGTTCAGTGTAATGGTTTATTAGTACCTACAATAGAGTTAAAAATTGATATTATTGCCACGCTCCTCTTGGTACTTTAACATGAAAAAAGAATTCCATACACTGAAACAAAAGTTATTTTAGTTTCGTAATGTGCATCAGCCACCCAAATGTGTGTTTGTTTGTTTGTACCGTAGAGACGTCGAAACGGCCGGACCGATCTTCTCGAAACTTTCACAGAATGTACATGGGCGTGGCCCCGCCCATATAAGCCAAATTTTGAGAGTGCTGTAATTTTGTGATACTCATAATAGACCCATTCAAAAATTGTTTTACTAAAAAATATATTTACATATATAAAAAATTATTAATTACACAGCTGTGATATTACAGTTCTTAGCCTTAAAGGTAGTTCCTTTATTAGCTCTAGTTCTTGCGACAAATCGGGGTTTGCAAAAATGGCGAGGTTGCGACGCATATTATAGCATAACTCGAGTATCATTTATACAAATTTTTTAACGAAAGATTTAAATAACCCAAAAAAATATATTTTTTTTTAATTTAAAAGCGTACAATTTAAGAAGGGCGTACACAAAACTAATGTTTAGTGAGAGAGGTACCAAAAGGGGCGTGGCATTTTCGCCCATTTTTGTTCAGCTTATAGGGACGGTAAAATGATTACTATGTAGCAATTTTACAGGATACCCATCAGTAGTAAAGAAGTTATAAAAGCTTTAACAGTCGAACTGACAGACGGACGGACACTAATTAATTCATATTTTTTTTAAACCATGGAGGACCTACGCTGAAATATTTACATTTTGTTGTAAAACATGTGGGTAATTTTTAAAAATAAAACGAAAAAAGTTGTAGACATGCTTTTCAGGGTAATTAAGGATTAAGGACATTTTAGTCATTTTGTTGTCCTTAGTAGACAAGAACTAAAAAAAAATATTTATAATTCTTTTATAATTTATAATTCTTAGAGGGGATGTTAAATTCTTTCAAATGGTAGTTATATCATTGAAATCTGATATTCCGTTCAAATGTTATGAAGACTTCAAAAAGGCTAAATTTGTAATAAAATGTTGTAGGTGACCGTTATGAATTTGGACATTTGGTAAAAGGCATTAAGTCTGCATGGTCTTCTAAATCCATAAATATTCGTACTGAACCCAATATTTGATGTTACTTTTTTTAGGTGAGAGTCGTCTTCGACGTCTTCGCTGGGTCGGGAACTTTAGAAAATCCCTTTTTTGAGGTTGTACTTGTAATTCAATATTATTATTAGGAACATTACTCTGACAGTGTTCCTTTATTTTTGAATCTCTTACGAATAACATAAATTCCTCAAATAGTTTTCCCCCAACTCACAGTATCAGTTATACAAAATATAAACACACGGTTACGTTATCGACATTTATACCAATTTGTTCGTAACATTGGTCTCCATTTTCTCTCTCTCGATTGCGCAAAATGAAAAACTCGTCTCTCTGCAGAAATATATTCCCTGTATTGTTAAAATATGGGGAATTTTTCATACAGCAATGAAATGCTGCAAGTACTTGTTGGATTAACAACAATGGAATATTTTAGTCGCAATACAACACCCAAAGCATTCGATACACATATTTGTTGTGGAGCCATTTCAGTTTGTGTATGAATTATATCTGGAACTTTTATAGTAGTCTGTACCGAAAAAGCGTTATTTTCAAATTCGAATACTCTTTGGTCTCAAGAGATGCGTGCTAACGAGATGATTAAAAAAGGATAAACTTCTATTTTTGCGAGGCCAGTATTGGTTAGGAATTTAAAAATTCTGTCAAAATATATTTGATTGTTGAAACAATCAATCGTTTAACTTACAAATCAACAACATTTATCCTCGTGGTCTTCATCACCGTCCGGATACAATACCCATACATACATAGCCAAAACTTAAAGGGGGTTAAGCACGCGATATACTCCTACGTTTCATTGTCTGCACCTGCCCTGACATAATCGCCATAATAATTGACATAATCCCCATATATACATAATTTTCATATAACAAGAAAGAAAGTTTAGTCGGATAAACCGACTTTAGAATCCCTTAGTCCCATCTTCAGTCCGAAAAAAATATTCGTAAATTTATTTATTTTTTCGTTTAAAATAAATTTTTGTGAATTTTAATTGCATTTAATAACTTTTAAGTATTACTGTTATTAAATTTATAAGCTGTTAACTTTTAGTGCAAAATAGTACAATTACGCCCAGTTTTCACTGGAATGTAGGTACTATAAAACATTACTCTGTACAACATTTCAAGTTTTTGTATGTACTGGCAGTAAAGTTATAAACTAGTAATTTTTTGTGCAAAATGGTCCATTTGTGTGGGAGGTACCAAAAGGGGAGTGCCAACTTCGACCATTTTTCTGAAGGCAATGGCGCCTAATAAACTAATACTTTGTGTGGAATTTCAGAAGATTCGAGTAAGAAGTATAGAAGTTATTAAAGTATCAATATTTTACTAAATGTTAATGTGGGGTGAGGTACTAGAAGGAGTGGACAAATATGGCCCATCTTCCAACATAGCCCGAGATAGTGTAAAATATTACGACATACCAAATTTGAAGTCAATCGGTTAATCATTTCGAGAGTTATCGTGCGCACCATCTAGAAGGCAGGCACACACACGGACGGACGGACATTGCTCAAATGACTTATAATGACCCAAATCGAATTTCCACCAAACATACTTGGGGTCTGAGCTAACTCTTATGATGTGTTACACTTTTGGCTCGTAACAAATGATACATACCCTCCTCTCTAAGGTGGGTATGCCCTCAATTTTAGGCCATATATCAATAAACGCTACCATTATAAATTTCAAAACAATCGGACGAAACATATATATGGGGGCTATAGCTAAATCAGAACAGGTTTTCTTAAAATTCGGCAATATTGGTCCATGGATCAAGCAACTGCACCATGCTAAAATTCAAAACGTTTGGATGTAAACTACAGCTTATATAGGGTTAAAGCGGCAAATCGGACGAAACATATATATGGGAGCTATATCTCAATCAAATTGAGCAATGTTGGTCCACGGATCAAAAAACTGCACTATGCTAAATTTCCAAACAATTGGATGTAATCCACAGCGTTAAAAGGGCAAAAGGGCCAAATCGGACGAAACATATATATGTGGGATATAGCCAAATCCGAACCGATTTTCTTCAAATTGAGCAATGTTTGTCCACGGATCAAGAAACTGCACCAAGCTAAATTTCGATTTTCTTCAAATTGAGCAATGTTGGTCCACGGATCAAGAAACTGCACCAAGCTAAATTTCGAAACGATTGTATCTGAACTAAGGCTTCTACAGGGCTAAAGGGCCAAATCTAACCAAACATGAGGGTGGTCCAAAAAAATGCAGGATGTTAATTGTAAATAAAAAACAGTTTTCAGATAATTAGCATAATATTTGTATACCTTTCACGGTGGTTCAGAATCATTTTCTAAGTTTATTTAGCTATGTCCGTCTGTCCGTCCGTCTGTGCATGGATTCTTGTAATCAAAGTACAGGTCGTAAATATGGTCCGATCTCAACGAAACTAGCCCCCATATATCCAGTAAGTAAAGTCAAATTGTTCACTAAATATACATTACTAGCTGACCGGGTCCTGACTAATCACGTAGGCTGCCACCAGATACATATACACAAAATACAGCAGTTTCGCTAACAAATTGTGCTAGATATCTAAATTTTAAAATTTGGTTTATATGGGGGGACCATGCCCATTGGCCGGACCCCGCCCATTTTTTGGACCAATCACGTAAACTTCCACCAGATACATATGCACAAAATTACAGCACTCTCGGTAACAAATTGTGCAATATATCACAATTTTAATTTTATATTTGAGCGGGGCCACGCCCTTTGTTCTGACACCGCCCATTTTCGGACCAAGCACGTTGACTGCCACCAGATATATATACACAAAATTACAGCACTGGATTTAACAAATTGTGCAATATATCTCAATTTTAAAATTTGGTTTATTTGGGGGGCATGCCCATTGGTCGAACCTCGCCCATTTTTGGACGAATCACGTGGACTATCACCAAATACATATGTACAAAATTACAGAACTCTCCCTAGCAAATTGTGCAAGATATTTCAAATGCATACTTTGATTTATATAGGCGGGGCCACGCCCATTGGTCCGATCCCGCCCATTTTTGGATTAATCACGGAGACTGGCAGTTGATACACATACACAAAATTACAGCACTCTAGATAACAAATTGTGCAAGATATCTCAAATTAAAAATTTTGCTTATATGGGCGAAACCACGCCAATTGGTCCGATCCCGCCCATTTTTGGACCAATTACCTACACTGCCACCAGATATATATGTATACACAAAACGCACTCTCGCTAAAAATTGTTTAAGATATCTCAATTCCAAAATATTCCTTATATGGGCGGTGCCACGCCCATTGGTTTGATCCCGCCCATTTTCAACATGGCCCGATAACGATCGCCATTGACTGTAACGGCCACTTGCTCATTTTCGAAGAAAAATGGCTCAATTATGCCTCTGGACCAAAATCCGCACCAAACAGTGACTCGTTTTGGGTGTATCGGCTTTTCAATGTATGCGTGCGGGTTTTCTGTGCCCCAAATGCGACAATTTGGCTTGTTTACATACCCGCCAAGATTAAAATGCGCTTCATCTGAAAAGATGATTTTTTTTGGCAAAATCGGCATCTTCTTCTTCGGCATATTTCCCAGGGTTGTTCAAGCGTATACACAACCATATTCGTTCAGAGGAAGGATAAAACTAATTATCTGTCAAATCAGACATGAGCTAAGTGTTACCATTCACCAAATAAGCACTAGTTAAAAAAAACGTTAGATGGCGGACCCTTTATATACACAAAATTACAGCACTATCTTTAACAATATGTGCAAGATATGTCAATTTCAAAATTTGGCTTATAAGGGCTGGGCCACGCCCATTGGTCCGATCCCGCCCATTTTTGGACCAATCACGGAGACTGGCAGTAGATACACGTACACAAAATTACAGCACTCTAGATAACAAATTGTGCAAGATATCTAAAAAAAAATTTGGCTTATATGGGCGGGACCACGCCCATTGGTCCGATCCCGGCTATTTTTGGACCAATCACCTAGGCTGCCACCAGATATATATACACAAAATTGCAGCACTCTCGGTAAAATATTGTGCAAGATATCTCAATTCCAATATTTGGCTTATATGGGCGGGGCCACGCTCTTTGGTCCGATCCCGCCCATTTTTGGACCAATCAAGTAGACTACCACCAGATATATATAAACAAAATTACAGCACTCTCGCAAAAAAATTGTGCAAGATATCTCAATTTCAAAATTCCACTTCGTTGCCCCAGATTAAATTTCCGATCCCGCCCATTTTTGGACCAATCACGTGGACTCCCAGTAGGAATTTCGTGGATAGGGACAGTAGGAATCTCTCAAAAAATCATAAATAGAAATTGGCTTATATGGGCGGGGTCACGTCCCCTCAATCAAGAACCAATTATGTAGCCTATGTCACCTGCCTGAATATTCTGAAGATCCCTGAAAATTTCATCAAAATCGGCCCAGCCGTTTTGGAGTCCATACGTTACATACATACACATATCCAATTTTATATATATAGATTGAAAAAGTGTGCCACAATTTTTTTCTTTTATTTTCATTAAACTTTTTTTATTAAACTAAATACATTACTCCTGCTGACTACAAAAATATTAAAACTTAAAATAATTATATGTACATGACTAACAGATATTAAATCTAAGAATTAAGTGAATTTTTGTGTGTAATAAGAGTGTTATTGTGTTTCACTCATTATTTAGTGTTATCATCGAACAACACAAAATATGGCTTCGAAACCGCGAAGAAGCTTTATAAACAAAAAGCAAAAAATCTTGTGCTTGCAATGTAAAACTAAAGTGTTGGAAAGCGACGATGCTATGTGGTGTGATTTCTCTCTGTGCACACAACTCGACCAAATGGAAATAGAGAAACTGGTTGAAAATGACTCTCTTGAATACCAGTGTCATTTCTGTGAGCCTGAGATTGATAACAAAACAGAATTAAAAACCAGTAAGGAAAGGCTAAATTCGGGCGGGGCCGACTACATAATACCCTACACCACTCTCGTAATATTGAATAACTCTGATATATACATTTTGTAATTCATGTATATATTGTTTACATAAATTTACTTTTGGGACATTTTATAATTAAATAATACCCTGTACCACAGTGTGGTGTAGGGTATAAAAACGATTGGATCTAAAGAGCCAAATCGGACGAAACATATATATGGAAGCTATAGCTAAATCTTTACCGATTTTCTTCAAATTCGGCAATGTTGGTTCATGGATCAAGAAACTCTACCATTCTAGATTTCAAAACGATTGGATGTAAAATATAGCTTCTATAGAACTAAATGGCCAAATCGAACGAAACATATATATGGGAGCTATAGCTAAATCTTAACCGATTTTCTTCAAATTCGGTAGTGTTGGTTCATGGATCAAGAAATACTACCATTTTAAATTTCAAAATAATGCTTGGATTTAAAATACAGCTTCTACAGGACTAAAGAGCAAAATCGGACGAAACATATATATGGGAGCTATAGCTAAATCTTAACCGATTTTCTCCAAATTCGGTAGTGTTGGTTCATGGATCAAGAAACTCTACCATTCTAAATTTCAAAACGATTGGATGTAAAATACAGCTTCTATAGAACTAAAGGGCCAAATCGGACGCAACATATATATGGGAGCTATAGCTAAATCTTAACCGATTGTCTTCAAATTCGGTAGTGTTGGTTCATGGATCAAGAAACTCTACCATTCTAAATTTCAAAACGATTGGATGTAAAATACAGCTTCTATAGGACTAAAGGGCCAAATCGTACGAAAGATATATATGGGAGCTATATCTAAATCTGAACCGATTTCAACCAAATTCAATAGCGATCTTAACAGCTGCGAAATACTCTAAACTGCAAAATTTCAGAACGATCGGAGTGAAATTGCGACCTTTAGTCGACGAACAACTTTACATGGACAGACGGACGGACGGACAGACATGGTTAAATCGACTCAGCTAGTGATTCTGAGTCGATCGGTATACTTTAAGGTGGGCCTAGCTGTGTTATTTTCATGTGTTACAAACATCTGCCGTGAAACAAACTTATAATACCCTGTACCACAGTGTGGTGTAGGGTATAATGATGAACTTTATGTCGTCCCAATATGATACAATTTTGAAAGGTGTTAAAAAGAATAGCGAAAAAATAAATAAACTGCAAAAAGAGAATAAGTCACTTCGCGAAGATGTCAAAGATTTACAATCAACTGTAGCATTTTTAAATAGAGTTCGTGTTCAAAATGACTGCATCATAAATGGTATCACAACAACCGAAAAATGTAAACCTGTCGATGTAGTGTTGGACATTGCAAAAAAAGCTGGGGCAGACATATGTGAAGATTAGAAGAAGTGTCAATTGTGGTGTAGTTTATGAATAACAAAAGCAAAACAGTATTCATAAGGAGAAGAAGAAACTCAAAGAAGTGAACGAACTGAAGAATGTTTATGTTAACGATTTTCTCACAAAAGAAAGTCTTGAACTGCTGAGATACGCGAAGAGTTTAAAAGCTGTAGGATACAAATTTATCTACACACATAGTGGCAATTTTATAGCAAAAAAAGATGAAAAATCTAGACAAGTTTTTCTGAAGAACATGGATGGTGTATATCAACTGCTAATGAAATCTTCAGCTAATGTTTCAATTGAATCAAAACGAAACCGTAATGATGCTTATAAAGGCGATCGTGATGATGGTGATGATGAAGAAGAGGAGGATGATAAAAACAATGGATGTTATCTCTCGCCAAGTTAGATTGTGATCTAATTTATAGATAATAATAATAATTAAATTTTCTATTTATTTATGAACTGTAATTATTTCAAAAATATTAAATCATATAATGAATTTATTGTTAAGCAAAACAGTTTTGTAAATGTTTTATCTGTCAATATTAGAAGTGTTTCATCTATTAATAAATTCAATCAATCGAAAATAAAATACAAAATTATTCTTAGGAAAAGTCACGATGATGTGGAAGCAATTGCAATAGAGTTACCTGATGTCAAGGTTAATAATTCTAAGTTGGTTATTTTGTCAGTTTACCGATCTCAACTATGTAACTTGAGTTTATTCTTGAGTAACATAGAGAACATACTTCAAAACATTAATAATTATGTTACGTTGTTTGTGGGAGATGTCAACATTGATTTGCTTGTTGAAAATAGATGCAATCAATTATTAAATAATATTTTTAGCGAATTCAATGTGCATTATTGGCATAAACATGTTACAAGGCCGCAGAGTAAAACATGTATTGATTGGGTTTATTGTAATAAATCTACAAATGTGAATGTACACAGCATTGAGAACAAGCTATTGGATCACAATATTCTGAGCTGTTGTATTGAACTGCGTGTTCATATCAAATACTTGTAATATTCAACTGAAACAGAAGCTTGATTATGGAAAGTTTCCCAAATATTAAGTAATACCCTATCATCAATATATAATATTACTGACTCTTCTGAATTATGTGAAAGTCTTATTAATCTCATGTCCGCAGCAGGAACACAAAGTACAACTACAAGTTCAAAATCAATTGATATTTGTTTAAAGATGACACCATGGATGACAGAAAAATCCATTGATATCTTATAAAAATAAGCATTTAAAGTGGAGAAGGAAAAATAAAAACAATTATTACAATAAGAAACATGGATAATTTAAAAACTTTTGGAGGTGATAGCAAAAAAACTTGGCAATTTCTAAATAAAGAATTGGGCGGCCACAAAAAAGCATTTAATGAAATTTGCGATGAGAATGGTACCTGCGTTATGGAGGATATTGAAAAAGTTTCAGTTTTTAACAACTACTTCGTCGACTCCGTAAATAAACACAATGTTAATATCCCACGTAATACTGATGATGAAATAAATATGTTCAGAACTTTGACGCCAGAACGGAGCTGCTTTAATATTCGGGAAGTTAATACAACTGAAGTTAAGCAGATAATAGAAACATTGAATGTTAAAAAAAAGTCCCGGCTGTGATAATATTACCCCTAAAATGTTACTTGTTGCGGAATCCCAAGTTGCTGGTATTCTGGGTAACATTTTTAATAAAATGATTTATAGCGGAACATACCCAAATTGTTTAAAAATTCATAAGGTATTGCCAATACCTAAGACACCTAGTTCTAGACTTGTAACTGATTTTAGACCAATATCTGTTCTGCCAACAATTGATAAAGTTTTTGAAAAACTAATTTTCAATCAACTATCAAATTATATTCATGAAACCAAGATCCTGTATGAATGCCAATTTGGTTTTAAAAAAGGAGCAGGTACTGAGGAGGCTTTGGTTAATGTAGTCGAATATATTTGTGGAGGAATTGATGATAGATGCAAGGGAGTGGCTGGATTATTTTTTGACTTTTCTAAGGCCTTTTATCTAGTTCAACATGAGATCTTAGTAAGAAAGTTAAGAGTAATTGGATTTTCAAGCATGGCTCAAGCATTATTTAAGGATTACCTTCATAATAGAATGCAATACGTTCAAGTTGGACAATCGAAAAGTAATATGCTGCTAGTTAGCCATGGGGTTCCTCAAGGCAGTGTTTTGGGCCAGTTGTTGTTCAAAATTTATATAAACGACTTGAAAAATATAAAATTCTATGGCAGATTGATTTTATTTGCTGACGATATCTGTTTATACCCTACACCACACTGTGGTACAGGGTATTATAAGTTTGTTTCACGGCAGATGTTTGTAACACCTGAAAATAACACAGCTAGACCCACCTTAAAGTATACCGATCGACTCAGAATCACTAGCTGAGTCGATTTAACCATGCCTGTCCGTCCGTCCGTCCGTCCATGTAAAGTTGTTCGTCGACTACAGGTCGCAATTTCACTCCGATCGTTCTGAAATTTTGCAGTTTAGAGTATTTCGCAGCTGTTAAGATCGCTATTGAATTTGGTTGAAATCGGTTCAGATTTAGATATAGCTCCCATATATATCTTTCGTCCGATTTGGCCCTTTAGTCCTATAGAAGCTGTATTTTACATCCAATCGGTTTGAAATTTAGAATGGTATAGTTTCTTGATTCATGAACCAACACTACCGAATTTGAAGAAAATCGGTTAAGATTTAGCTATAGCTCCCATATATATGTTTCGTCCGATTTGGCTCTTTAGATCCAATCGTTTTTATACCCTACACCACACTGTGGTACAGGGTATTATTTAAGTATAAAATGTCCCAAAAGTAAATTTATGTAAACAATTTATACATGAATTAAAAAATTTATATATCAGAGTTATTCAATATGGTGTAGGGTATTATATAGTCGGCCCCGCCCGACTTTAGCCCTTCTTACTGGTTTTTGTATAAGTACAATCATGAGAAAGTTCTTAAAACGCAAATGGAATACGATGCTGCAATATTAACGGAATATGCACGTATAAACAAATTAGTACTGAATTGTGGGAAGACTAAGTTTATAAGGTTCAAGCCCTATCATAATACAAATGAATCAGAGAGTGTAAAATATTTGGATATACGATTTCATCTGCTATAGGAATTCTTTATAAATGTAAAAACCAATTTATCACTGACATAAAAATGATGATATACCAATCTCTCTTTCATTATCATTTGACATACCTGCCCATCATATGTGGTTGTAGAATAAACAACTCTCTTAGTTCTTTGCAATCATCACAAAACAAGGCTTTAAAAATTGTATATAACTTACATATGCGTTACCACTCACTTGATATATATAAATACAAATCAACCCATGTTTTACCAGTTCTGGGTCTATATGAACAAAAAATGTTGACGTATATGTTTAAGACTATACGAGGATATGGTTCGGAAATGATGCTATTTAATCGGAATGTCACAAGAACGGGAAGAAATACAAGGCAAGCTGATAACATTGAGGTTTTAAGATGCCGATTAGAATTAACCAAACAGCGTATTGGCTATGCTGGGCCAATAGAATTTAACAAATTACCTTCTTATTTAAAAACCAGTAAGGAAAGGCTAAAGTCGGGCGGGGCCGACTATATAATACCCTACACCACTCTCGTAATATTGAATAACTCTGATATATAAATTTTGTAATTCATGTATAAATTGTTTACATAAATTTACTTTTGGGACATTTTATACTTAAATAATACCCTGTACCACAGTGTGGTGTAGGGTATAAAAACGATTGGATCTAAAGAGCCAAATCGGACGAAACATATATATGGGAGCTATAGCTAAATCTTAACCGATTTTCTTCAAATTCGGCAGTGTTGGTTCATGGATCAAGAAACTCTACCATTCTAAATTTCAAAATGATTGGATGTAAAATACAGCTTCTACAGGACTAAAGGGCCCAATCGGACGAAACATGTATATGGGAGCTATAGCTAAATCTTAACCGATTTTCTTCAAATTCGGTAGTGTTGGTTCATGGATCAAGAAACTCTACCACTCTAAATTTCAAAACGAATATGGGAGCTATAGCTAAATCTTAACCGATTTTCTTCAAATTCGGTAGTGTTGGTTCATGGAACAATAAACTCTACCATTCTAAATTTCAAAACGATTGGATGTAAAATACAGCTTCTATAGAACTAAAGGGCCAAATCGGACGAAACATATATATGGGAGCTATAGCTAAATCTTAACCGATTTTCTTCAAATTCGGTAGTGTTGGTTCATGGATCAAGAAACTATACCATTCTAAATTTCAAAATGATTGGATGTAAAATACAGCTTCTTCAGGACTAAAGAGCAAAATCGGACGAAACATATATATGGGAGCTATAGCTAAATCTTAACCGATTTTCTTCAAATTCGGCAATGTTGGTTCATGGATCAAGAAACTCTACCATTCTAAATTTCAAAACGATTGGATGTAAAATACAGCTTTTATAGGACTAAATGGCCAAATCGGACGAAACATATATATGGGAGCTATAGCTAAATCTTAACCGATTTTCTTCTAATTCGGCAATGTTGGTTCATGGATCAAGAAACTCTACCATTCTAAAGTTCAAAACGATCGGATGTAAAATACAGCTTCTATAGGACTAAAGGGCCACATCGGACGAAACATATATATGGGAGCTATAGCTAAATCTTAACCGATTTTCTTCAAATTCGGCAATGTTGGTTCATGGATCAAGAAACTCTACCATTCTAAATTTCAAAACGATTGGATGTAAAATACAGCTTCTATAGGACTAAAGGGCCAAATCGGACGAAAGATATATATGGGAGCTATATCTAAATCTGAACCGATTTCAACCAAATTCAATAGCGATCTTAACAGCTGCGAAATACTCTAAACTGCAAAATTTCAGAATGATCGGAGTGAAATTGCGACCTGTAGTCGACGAACAACTTTACATGGACAGACGGACGGACGGACGGAGAGACATGGTTAAATCGACTCAGCTAGTGATTCTGAGTCGATCGGTATACTTTAAGGTGGGTCTAGCTGTGTTATTTTCAGGTGTTACAAACATCTACCGTGAAACAAACTTATAATACACTGTACCACAGTGTGGTGTAGGGTATAAATATTACTATTATTTCAACTTTCAAGCACGAACTAAAACACTATCTTTTGCAAAATATAGAAACACTTCTAATATGACATTTTTTTCCAAATATTGTTACCTCATTATAATAAGTTATTCATACAATATAAATATGATATTTATTAATAATATATTATAATATATTACAATATAGTTGTCAATTAGCCTCTAAAAAGCCTATCAGGCTCTGAGGCGTTATATTCAAAATTGTATAAACGATATTGCAAATAAATATAAATAAAAAGAAAGTGTGAACAATTATGAGTCCAGGTGTCAGTATTTTGTGTGTCCCCCACGTGCTTTTCTCACTGCTTTAACTCGTTGTGGCACACTTTTTAAGAAACTCCATCTACGGTCCTAGGTGGGTCGTTTTTAGGACACATATTCCGTTTTAAGTAGACAAAAGGTTCCATCGGATTTAAATCCGGCTATTGGGGAGGCCAATCTAATCTAGCTTGATCCTATTTTCTTCCAACCATGCTTAGGACCATTATCCTGCATGAAGATGTCGTTTTGGCCCGAGTTTTTTTGGTTTTGCTATGACTACTAATCCAATGGCTCTCATGTTTCTACGAACGTTTTTGGTACTACCTTTTAAATTATGCTCCTCGTTTAGTATTTGCTGTATGTACTGCACCAGTAACGATTAATCGTATGGCTTCGCGAATATCCGCGGGCGAACGTTTTTTTGGACGACTGTGTTTTATTTTATCTACAAATATGTTAGATTGTTTGGTGATCTCTCGATATGTGGCTACTTCTTTTAAATCTTTTATATTTTTTTTAAAAAGAGATCCCTTAGCTTTTGCCTTCACAAACAACTAAATAAAACTAAATTCATAACAATTCTTTATACCCGAAACCACATTGCACATGGGTATTATGACTTTGTGCATTCGTTTGTAACGCTTAAAAACAAAAAGATAGACCCAAAGTTTAAAATACCGATCGGCACAGAATCACTTTCTGAATCGATTTAGCCATGTCCGGCTGTCTGTCTGTCTGTCCATGTTTTCTTGTGATCAAAGTGCAGATCGTAAATATATAGCAATCTTTTCAAAAATTGGTACAGGGGCATTTCTTAGACAAGAGACGATCCCTATTAAAAATAGGGCATATCGGTCTTAGTGGGGACAATTAGGGGCACATCGGACCATGTTTTGGTATAGTCCCCATATAAAGGTCCCCGTCGATATCACTTCTTGACGCTGTAGAGACCGGATTCTTCAATTGATCTGGCTGAAATTTGAGAACTCATACTTAATATTGAACCTAATAGTCCCTAGTAAAAATGGGGAAGATCGGCCAATGTTTTCATATAGCTCTCATATAAAGGTTCCCACCGATGCCACTTCATGGCGCTCTAAAGAGCGGATTCTTCAATTGGTCTGGCTGAAATTTGAGAATTCATATTTAATATTGGGCCTAATCATTCCTAGTAAAAATTGGGAACATCGGTTTATGTTGTTATATAGCCCCCATATAAAGGCCCACACCGATGCCACTTCTTGACGCTCTAGAGAATAGATTATTCAATTGATCTGGCTGAAATGTAAGAATTTATACTTTATCTTCCATTTAATCTTTCCTATTGGTACATTGGAACATTCCTATTGAAACATTGGTCCATATTTTGATATTCTTCCCATATAAAGGTCCCTTCCGATTAGACTTCTTGGCGTTCTAGGGAACGAATAATGCGGAAATTAAAGCTTTTGTTCTTCATACTGAATTAAATCGCCTTTAGTGAAAATGGAGTAAATCGGTTCGTGTTTTGATAAGTATAAGCTCCTCATGAAGGTCACTTTTTATAACATATGTGCCTAGAATTTAAAAATTACATAGCTCAATCAACTCAGAAAGTGATTCTTAGTCAATCGGTATAATAAACGATGGGTCTATTTCTTCTCCTTTTGGGTGTTACAAACAAATGAAAAAAGTTATAACACCCCACAGTGTGGTGTAGGGTATAAAAATGGAAAGCACAGCAAAATTGTAGATAGAGTGGACCAATACGGCAAATCTTCCAACTTAGCCTGAGACATAACTAAATTTGACTCCCCTTTCGGGAGTTATCGTGCGCACCAACCAGAAAGACGACGGATATTAAGTCAAATGACTAAAAATGGGCCAAAATGGATTTCCGCCAAATATACTTGAGATCTTATGTCATCCCTTCGAAATGTTACACTTCACAATAGTGAGGTTATAAAAGCCAGACATTTTTAATGTGGATGAATGTTCTGTTTATGATATAAATAGTATATCAGAAGATGCTTGGATTTAAATACTCGGTCTGTTCAAAAAATATCATGAATTTTGTATTTTTTCAAAAAGTAAAGGGTGTCCCACGAAGAGCGCAATTTGTTTAATTTTAAATAAAACACAGATATTTAAGAAAAAATCGTGAAACTTTATTATATCGTAAAGTAGACAGAATGAGGTTATGTATGGAACAATATATCGTGCAGATGGCCGCCACGGCTTTGCTGGCATGCACGCGATCTTTTAATGAAATTTTCAATGACCGTTTTGCATGAATGCTGCGGTATTTCATTAATGCAGCGTCCAATTTCATCTTTTAAGGCTTGAGTCGTCGTCGGCTTATTCGCGTAAACCATCGACTTCAAAAAACCCCAAAGAAAAAAATCTAATGGTGTTAAATCGCACGATCTAGGCGGCCAATTCTGATCTCCAAAACGCGAAATAACACGACCGGGAAATGACTGATGCAGCAATTGAATTGTTTCTCTGGCTGTATGACGTGTGGCGCCGTCTTGTTGGAACCACATGCCCTCCACATTCATTTCTTCAATTCTAGGCAAGAAAAAACTGGTTAAGTGGATTTGGAGACACCAATTTGCTGAGCTCGGTGTCGAATTGAGGTGGATGGAGTTTGAGCGACATCATCACGTACAGCTGCGACATTTTCGGTCGATCGACCTGGTCCATGGCGCGTTGTTGTCTTTACATCACTAACAGACCCAGTTTCGGCAAATTTATCCATTAATCTCTTTACAGTTGACTCTTTTGGAGCATTATTGTGACCCCAAATTGATCGCAATTTGCGAACTGTAGCCGCAAAACTTTCACCATTTTGGTAAAACAATTTCACAATGAGAATGCGTTGTTCATTCGTGTAGCGCTCCATTTTTACTAACCTCGTTACTAACAAACAATAACAATTATTCAAATGTCAAACAATGACACTTCGAATGTTGCGAGATTTAAAAATTGCGCTCTTCTTGGGACACCCTTTATTTATTTATACATGAATATCTATTTTGTCCCCTTCAAATTAATTCCGCTCGGATATAATACACTTCTGCCAACGTTTTTTCCAATCCGCGAAGCACTTCAAATAATCATTTTTTGTGATCTTGTTCAGATCCTCCTTCACAGTCAACATTCGGAATGCGTTAGCGCACGTTATTTTGTTTTCGGCACAAAATTTGATGCAGATTCTTTGATATATTTTCTGAAATAGATTAAAATCGAAGACAAGTTAAAACACACCCAAGCACAACAGCTGTCAAAAATTAACTAAACATTCAAAATGGCCGACCTTGTCAGCATAAGTAAGGAACATGAATACCAACATAACGCTTCAAAAATATCAAAAATTAAATACACGTAGCCCGCGGAACAGACCTCGTATTTATGCGAATTAGACAAAGTGTCACTGGGAGGCAGAAATTATACGGAGGAGATTTTTCAGATTTTTGCACTTATCATAGTTTAGAATGGAGGTATCGATATGTACCTCCGATTTGACATATCGTCGTTCCGAAGTTATCTTCACGTATATCACAAAATCGAAAAAATGAGATAATACCATTTCCTTGCATATTTTTTTAGATCTATCGATATATTGACCTGCCACATCCCCAGGTCCCTATCTCTTTTGGTTTCTGAGATATTTTGATAAGAATAATGTAGTCTCCTTGTGCGATTTTGCAGTAAAACTATGTTTTTTCCAGGATTAATGTCTTTAAATCCTAAAATTTTCATATTTGACATACAAAGGAGAAAGAAAAACTAATGTGGATGAATGTTCTGATTATGATTTAAATAGTATAGCAGAAAAGGCTGGGATTTTAATATTTATGCGAAATGGACAAAGTGTCACTGGAAGGCAGAAATTATACGGAGGAGATATTCAAATTGGATTGTCAAAAAAACTTAATGTTATCTAGTTAGACATAACATATAAACAAGTAAATTCGATTCCACTAATATTGCATATGGCCATTTCAGGCGAATGGTCAACCAGGGCCGAAAAATAAAATGTTGATAATCATCGTATTTTATTCTAAATAATTATAAAACAACCCAGCAAAAAATAAAAGAAGTACTTCCAAAAGAATAACATTATAAGTACTTCCAAATCATAAGTATGAACTTTTTTTCGACATTTAGTGAAGTTCTTCTAAAAAACTAACCAAAATGTAATTTCGGAATATAAATGATTAACCCCAGAATGCATAATTTCAAAACGATTGGATGTAAAATAAAGGTTCTGAAGAGATAAAAGTCCAGATCGGAAGGAACATACAGGGTGGCTGATATGTAATGCAACAAAGTAAAGCGCTATATTTTTTTATTTTTTTTAAATTTTATTGTTTAAAAGCAAAAAATGTCGGAAATAACATAACATTTTAGAAACAGTTTAGATTTGTTAGAATTGGGCACCTTTGGCATGAATTATGGCCTTCAAACGGCCGACAAAGCCATCACACGCTGCACGAAAGTGGCTCTGCGGTATTTTGGCCCATTCCCGGCCAAGCGCCGTCTTGAGATGATCGATACTTTGGTATTTGTTAGTGCGTACCTTACTCTCTAAAATGCCCCAGGCGCAAAAGTCCAACGGATTGAGATCCGGAGATCTTGGTGGCCATTGTGCGGTAGATATGAAGCGAGGGACCTCCTTTTTAAGCCATTCTTGGTTGACGCGTGCTGAGTGCGATGGTGCTGAGTCCTGTTGGAATGTCCATTAGGGCGGGTCGATTTAAAAATCGCCCATTGCTCCGTGAAAATCGTATTCTAGGGATCAAAATAAGAAACTTTGCCGAAGGAACCATATCTCTAAAACGAATTCTGATGTCCCGGAAAAAATTCCACTTTGACCCATTTAGAGTGCTCCAATCGAGTCCAAATGTATGGAACCCCCAGGGGGTTCCGGGGGTGTGCCACTGGCATGGGTGGGTCGGGTCTCCAAAGTGGGGGTCGGTCATACATTTGCACTCGATTGGAGCACTCTAAATGGGTCAAAGTGGGATTTTTCAAAATTTGCCCCTACCCAAAAGTTCGACCTAAATTCCGGGACATCAGAATTCGTTTTAGAGGTATGGTTCCTTCGGCAAAGTTTCTTATTTTGATCCCTAGAATACGATTTTCACTGAGCAATGGCGACTTTTTTTTGCCTCCCCACAAATCGACCCGGCCTAATGTCCATGGTCTGCGGCCGAAATGTTTGTCTGCCCAGGGCTTCAATACTGTCTTTAGGACATTTTCCCGATAATATTCGGCATTTATTTTGACCCCATAGTCGATGAATACGAGCGGGGAGCGACCGGCCGTTACGGCGGCCTACACCATTACCATCGGCGGCGCTTGAGTTCTGGTGGCCAATCGAAGGTGTAAATTTTCAGCTGATCTCTTTGGCAAGTAAACCCGATCATTTTGTTTGTTCACAAACTGCTCAATTTGGAATGGCTTCTCATCGGAGAAAACCAAATTCGGTAACTGGCCACTTTCGTGCAAGCGAAGCAACTCCTTGGCTCTTTCCAGTCTAACTTTTTTTTGTGCATCGGTGAGCTCTTGCACTTTTTGGAACTTCAATGGCTTTAGTCCAAGCTCGTTTTTTAATATGTGTTGTATCCGTTCTCGCGATATGTTCAGCTCACGAGCAATTTTTCTACCACTGCGGCGTGGATTTCGATCAAATCTGGCCTTCACTTTTCGGACCATTTCTGGTGTTGTTACCGTTTTTTTTGTCCACTTTTTGGACGCGATGCAACACTGCCAGTATCACGGTAACGAGCAATGGTACGAGAAACAAAAGATTTATTCACATTTAAATGCTGGAGGGCTCTAACGATAGCCACATGTGTTTTTCCACCCAAATATAAAGCAATCACACTATCACGCTTGAATTCCATCACGAATAACTTTTTTTCTGAATGCAATAGATCAAAATGCTTTTGTAAGCTTGTAAACAATAAAATGAACTGTCACTGAAATAAATCTGTCAGCTATCAGACTAGCGGTTTAGAAATGATAGCAACCTGAATTTGGTTGCAATACATATCAGCCACCCTGTATATATGAGGGCTATGAAATATATGTAAAATACTGTTTCTATAGTACTAAATGGAAGAAATATATATTTATATGGCGGCTATATCAGAATTAGTGAATGATTCTGGAAGCTAGTCGACTTCATCAACCAAATTTCGTTTCAATCGACTAGGTCGATTAATCGGACCTAAAAGTTGACTTTTTCATAGTCGAGTAAAATAACATAAAGTCATTTCAAAGTACTGATTTTCTTCGAAATATGTTAAATTGTGGAATTGTAGTACATTGGATTGCGATAAAAACTGAATTTATTAATAACACTTTATACTTTCCAAAAATGTTGATATATCGTCATCAGAAATGCCCAAGAGCGTAACCCTCAAAAAAGGAAAATTAGTTTTTCGTCCAAAAATCACGATTTTATTGAAGAAAAAAACACGTCACATCAAGTGCTCGTTTTTGATAAAGCACAAAAGGCGCAACCCACATTGTATTAAACAAAATGTACTGTATTCATCTATTTAACCTTCGAAGTTGTTCTCTTGGTGCTATTTTGATTTTTGTCAATCGTGTTTGACAGCTATTTTAGATGCAAAATTCTATTCTGTATTTTAATTTGGCCCTTATCTGAATGGTATCCACTTTTTTATTAAATTTCGCAGTGTGCATGATTCTAAAAACTAATCTTTGCCAAATGTAATAATGATCTGAAGTAAAACATGAAAACACATTTTTCCAACCTTGCTAGTGGATTGTCGGATTAAAAAATTCTTTGTGCAAACTATAGTACATTTGACTAAAATATGACTTCTATTTAGCTTAGATGCCAAATCGGAAGGAACACATCCATGCGACTATGTGGGGCTATATGTAAATTTGAACCGATATTGTTCTCACAGATATTAACTGTTAAAAAAAGATACTTTACCAAATTTCATGAATATCGAAAGGAAATTATATCTTCTATAGAGGGAATAAGCTAAATCGAAGGAACATTCATTTATGTTATATGCTTGAATATCGAAAGGAAATTATATCTTCTATAGAGGGAATAAGCTAAATCGAAGGAACATTAATATATGTTAAGATATCTGGTTCTAAACTGATATTCAAATTGTTGAGAGATTTTTGATCGTTCGCCGTAGACGAAAGAAAATAAGTTACAGAAACAGGCCCTATATCTAAATACGGATTGTCTTTCAATTTTTATACGAATTGTCTTGTCTCAAAATAAAGATATGTGCAAAATTTCTTTGAGATCCGACTATATTTGTGACCAGCACATTGATTACCAGAATGCATGCCCAGACTGACATAGCTAAATCGGTTCAGAAAGTGAATCTAAGTCGATCGGTATAATAAACGATGGTTCTATATATCTCTTCTCATTTTGAGTGTTAGAAACAAATGCATAAAATTATAATAAATTGTACCACAGTGTGATGTAGGTTATAATTAAATAATTTTAAAAGAAATTATGCTAATTAAATATACCCTACCATACTTTCTGTACCACACTGTGGTACTTTACTACTACTTTACTACAACATTTGTATTCCTTTTAAATTATGAGATCTCTGGACCCAAAGATGTTAATAAGAACGACATACATTCATCAAATAAATACAACACCAAAAAAGCAAATCTTACAGTGCTTTAAAAGGAGTTGCGCAAAAGTGGTGACAAAGAAGTATTTCCCCGGCGCGACAACCCCTTGTTAAATTCATTGGTGAAAATCCAAATTAGAACAACTTCCGGATCATAAGTTGGGGATTTTTATTGCTTCTTTGGATGCTCTTTTTTTGCTGGGAAGTAAGAATGTTCAGTCGGCTAAACCGACTTAGGAATCCCCTCACCTAGAGTTCCAAAAAAAATATTCGTAAATTTATTTATTTTTATTTGTTTTAATTAAATTATTATCAATTTAACTTTAAAGTATGTACTAGTATTAAAATTAAAAGCTGTTTACTTTTAGTGCAAAATGGTCCATTTGCTTGGGAGGTACCAAAAGGCTTACCAATAACGGCCACTTTTCTCTGGACTCTAGATACTATAAAAGCATTACACCGTACAAGATTTCAAGTATTTGTATTCACTGGTATTAAAGTTAAAATCTGTTAACTTTTGGTACAAAATGGCCCATTTGTGCGGAAGGTATCAAATGGGGCGTGCCAATTACAGCCACTTTTCTCTAGATTCTAGGATTCTAAGCATTGCACTGTACGAAATTTCAAGTATTTGCATGCACTGGTATTAAATTTAAAAGCTGTTAACTTTTGGTATAAAAAGGTCCATTTGTGTGGGAGTACCAAAAGGGGCGGGCCAATAACGACCATTTTTCTCTGGACTCTAGGTACTATAAAAACATTGTCACTGGTAATAAAGTTATTAGCTGGTAACTTTTGGTACAAAATGGTCTATTTGTGTGGGAGGACCAAAAGGAGCGTGGCAATAAATTCCATTTTTCACTGTATTGTAGGTACAATTAAACCATTACACTGTACAAAATTTCAAGTCTTTGTATGCACAGGTAATAGAGTTATAAGCTACTAGCTTACCCGGTGCGCATCGCAGCCCCCATCTTTTATCTATTTTCTGTTTAGGGTACTGTAAAATAGCTATACCCCTTTCTTTCAAAATGACATGATTATTACATATGGTGCAAAATTAAGAAGATTTGATTACTTTAATATATAAAATACGAACCCTCGTTTCATTGCTAGTTTATGTTCCAAGAGTTACCCTGACAAAATGGTACAATATTTATCCCTTTTCCCACAGTACCTCTGGACGTTGAAAAACAATTTTTTTTTCATACGTTAGCAACTTTCCCCTTGTTTATGTCCCAATACCTACATGCACACCCTGGTACAATATAAAACCATGTTTGTCCCACTGTGTCTATAAAGGTACGAATTTAAAAATCTAAAGTAAATCGCTCCATTGTACCACATTTAACCTTTAGTGTGTCATAATTAACCACTTTGCACGATTGTACAATATTTTAAAATGATAATTGATATTTCAAGATCCAAATTCGCAAGCTTAGGTCGTATTTCAACATGTTTGTCCTCTATCTGTGTCATTTATTTAACTTTTTCCCCACGGTTTAAGTACAAGAATCTATTTGGAAAAAACAATTTCTTAGCTTTGGTTTATGTTGGTTTATATTTTACATTCAACACCTTTTGCACCACTGTTCCATATTACACTGTGCTTCTAAAGTACGAATTTGTATACATATCTGGACTATTTTGTTCCCTTTTTTTCCCCACTTACCACATTTAACCATGTTACCGTATTTAACTTTTTTGCTTCACCGTACCATATTTAACCCTTTTTTCTCCACTAAACCATATTTAACACATTTTTTCCTCTCTGTAACATGTTGAACAATTTTTGCTTGCCCCAACTGCATCATAATTTTAACCTTTTTGCACCACAGTGCTACATAATTGCAGTGCATCATAATTTTAACCTTTTTGCACCACAGTGCTACTAAAAGCATACATTTAGAAAAAAACATTCTTATTTCATATTTAACCTACCCTCTCTCCCTGCATCCATATTTTTACCCACTGTACTAAATGTACGCTTTTTGACCCACTGTGCTATATTTAACCTTTTGGGTCCACCGAATCAAATTTAACACCTTTTTGTCCTACTATATTATGTCCACTATATTTAACCATTTTTGCCCCACTGTACCATAGTTAACACATTTTTGCCCCACTGTTCCATAGTAAACGCTTTTTGCCCCACTGTACCATACTTAACCCATTTTGTTCCACATTGCCATATTTTACTATTTGTGCACACTGTAACCATTTTTGTCATACTGTACCATAATTAACCATTTGTGTCCCACTGTCCCATTTTAACACATTTTTTCCCCACTGTTCCATAGTTAAAGCTTTTTGCCCCACTGTACCATATTTAACCCATTTTGTCGTTACCATATTCAACTAATTGTGCCCCACTGTACTATAGTTAACCCTTTTTGCCCCACTGTGTCATATTAAACCCTTTGTTTCACTGTACCATGTTTAACAGTTTTTGCCCCACAGTACCATATTTAACCCTCTGTGCTCCACTGTACAATATTTAACACAGTTATGCCCCACTGTACTGTATAGTTACCCATTTTTGTCACACAGTACCATATTTAACCCTTTTTGCCCCACTGTATCATAGTAAATACATTTTTGCCCCACTGTTCAATAGTTAACGCTTTTTGCCCCACTGTACCATTTTTAACCCATTTGTTGTATTTAAAATGTGTCTCCACGCTAGCGTACCTAAAACTTTTTTCCCGACTGTAACATATTTAATCATATTTTCTCCACTCCACTATTTAATCGTTTTTGACCACAGTGCTCCTAAAACCATATAAACTATTCATATCTCATGTTTAAGTTCCAATTTTGGCAGATTGTTCCCTTTTTTCCCCATGCTCCATAATAACCCGTCATGTCCCACTGTGCCTCTTAAAGTTAGAATTACTAAAAATCACTTCCAATCTCTAGTTTATGTTCCAAAAGTTACCCTGAAACCATTAAACCATGTTTGACATTTTTAAGCCACTGTTCTATATTTTACCCTTTTTCGCCCACTGTGCCCCGAAAACTACGAATACAAAAAAAAAAACTTAATACCCCGATCAGTTGTCATAAAGACACCCCTTGCATTAATTTTCACCATTCTAATATTAGGCTTTAAATTTGGCGGTGGTACCATATTTATACCTTTCTGTCCCACTGTGCCTCGTAAGGGCTGCCCTCATACTAAATTTCAAGATTCTAGCTCATTTCGTTTAGATTTGGCGGTGGTACCATATTTATCCCTTTTTGCCCCATTGTGCGGCTAATAGTACGAATTTCGAAAAATCCCGCCTTATTGCTCGTCTACGTCCCAAGGACTACCCTCCCACCAAATTTCATGATTCTAGCTTCAATCAGTCAGTCAGTCAGCCAGTCACGCAACAATTTTATATATACATATAGATTAACTTTTGGTTCAAAATTGTCCATTTGTGTGGGAGGTACCAAAAGGGGCGTTGCAATTTCGCTCATTTTTTTTGAGGCAATAGTGACTAATAAGCTAATACTATGTGTAGAATTTCAGAGGATTGAAATAAGTAGTATAGAAGTTATTAAATAATCAATATTTCACTAAATGTTAATCCTTTGTGGAGGAGGTACTCGAAGGAGTGGACCAATGTGGCCCATCTTCGAACTTACGCGGAGATAGAAGAAAATATTACCACATACCAAATTTGAAGTCAATCGGTTACTCCTTTCGGGAGTTATCGTGCGCACCAGCCAGCAGACAGGCAGACAGACGGAAGAACATTGCTCATTCGACTTAAGATGACCCAAAACGGATAGCCGTCGAACATACTTAGGGTCTTAGGTCACTCCTTCGATGTGTTACACTTGTGGTTCGTGGCAAATGATGTGTACCCTCCTCTCTAAGGTGATGGGATACAAATGAAAACAAAATGTCTAAATTTTTAAAATACAATGGTTTAATATCATATCTCAGTTGTTTTTATTTTCGCAGATTTTTGCATTTTACTTGATTCAGTCAAAGTTGACTCCTATTTCGCGTACGTTCGTGACAACATGTTTAAAATTATGAAAACTAAAACTCGATGAATCCCATATTTTACACTTATCATAGAGCTACCAATAGGCTATCAATTCCTTAAAAAATGCGAGGACAATTTTTGTTTTCTAAACTTTTGGTACATCAAAAACGTACGAACGTACTTTCGCGATCCGCGGTAATGCCCATTTGGGTTTTTCACATTTCTAAAACATAACGTGAAAATTATGGTATTCGAAGCAAAAAAAACTAAATTTCTATTATGTTATCTTAACTAATGAAGTCTCGATTGCATAGTCGTCGGGAGTTTATGCAGTTATCTATTATTTGGTACTCGTACTTTAGACCAAAGCAACCAAAAAGTGATTTGAAACACCACAGATTTAAGGATGACGATTGACTTAATCGATCTGGGCCAAATTTAGAGTTTTCCAGCAGTGACACCTAAAGAACAAATATTTTTTTAACTTATCATACTGACATCAACCATAGTGAAAACAGGCCACATCGGTCATTGTTTTGATACATGTATATACGATATGCAGTTACCTTGCCCTCCCACTAGAGAACATATTTTACAACCAATTGGATGGACGTTAATCCTTATTACTTTATATTATATATGTATAATCGTACCTAAAGGAAATGGAGTTTGTGACTAGTTGACGCTCTCTTAACTGATTAGCCTAAAACGTAAGCATTTCTATATATTTCATATTGCTTAAAATCATTCATAGTAAAAATGGGGCATATCGGTCCTGCTTTTAATATAAATCTCCACACGCAGAGAAAAAATTCGTTTCTGCGAAGCGAAATATTAGACAACTACAATTCTCGTTTGCGACGACTGAAATTCTTTTGGTCAGAACAAACAATTGCTTACGCGAAATAAGTTTCTGTCACAACAAACGAATTTTCAGTTCCGGCAAACGAGAATTGTAGTTGTCTAATATTTCGTTTCGCAGAAACGAATTTTTTTTTGCGTGCATATGAAGATCCCCTACGATTTGAGTAAATCCAAACCGATGATTTGACCGAAATAATGTACTTTACATTTTATTTGTCTACTACCATTGTACAAATAAGCAATATTGGTTTATGTTCTGATATAACCTCCATACAGAAATCTCTTAATACACTTAGAGATAATTCCAATTGATCTAGATATAGCCCCCATATATATGTTACCCCCGATTTGACATGTAAGCGCTGGGGAAACCGTATAATATATCCGAGCAGTACGAAATTTGGCAGAGAAAGTTTTCTTATTACATGACTGAACACTGCCAATTTCGAAAAAAATCGGTTTAGATTTAGATATGTGTATTCCCATTTAGATATATTTGTTCCCCCGATCAACGCGCTATAGAAGTTGTATTTTACTTTCGAGCTTTGCAACATTTGGCAGAAATAAGTTTTGTAATTTAGAAACTAATACTGCTTAAATTGGGGATAATCGGTTCAGATTTAGATATAGCCACATATATACTATGTTCCTGCTTATTTAGTATTTAAGCGCTATTGAAAATGTATTTTGCATCCGATCTTTACATAATTTGGCAGAATCGAGGTTTTGGGTTCAAGTTGATCGAAATCTGTTTATATTGTGTATAGTCCCATCTATTTGTTCCTTCCGATTCTTGATCTATGGAAGAATACTGCGCATTTTAATATTATCATTTCAGATCTAGTTTATTATGATCATTAACTTCAACTCCTTCTTGGAATAAGCCTTGATGAGGAGGTGGAGCTAAGTAAGTGCTTTGTTAACTGAAAAGACAAGAATTATTCTAAATTATTATTACAATGCCAATTTGTTTAGTAGATGTAGGGTATTATATAGTCGACCCCGCCCAACATTCTGTCCTTTTTTACTGGTTGTTGATGCATAGTGTTGTCTTAAAAAATATGAAATCAACGGAATTCTTTGAAGATGATAGTGAATAGTCTGTAACATTCACCAATCTCTGTTGTTCTCAATTTAATCCTTACAAAATTTCTGTAAGATTACTTTACCACCCTTTCCTTTAGCGCATGTTTCGCAATGATTGTGCAAAACTGGAAAATGACTCCATTCAATAATGATACATTCGGTCGTTGAATACACCTCCTCTTGGTCATAATGCAAATTTACCTAGAATATAACTTAACATTAAACTGCTCATTATTCATTTATGTTTCGCAAGGGTCAGGACTTTCTTGAAGAAGGAAGAGCTCAACTTTAGTGTCTGTGTGATAAAATATATTATGTACACAAACATTGAAGCAGACATAAAGACTATCAATTCATATCCATCATTTACAAGTAATTTGCAATATTCGCTTTTCAAGAGCGGTTTGTCTGGAAAATAGTTTGAGTGTACGATTCTACCATGTTAGTTGCCGCTGTAGTGGACTTATATCGAATATACATGTAAATTCTGATTTTTTTTCCTGAAACTAAGAAATTACATATGAAGTTCAAAACGAATATATCCCAAACTCAACAGGTAGAAAAACGTCTGAGGGGATCAGCCTATATATAAACATATATTAGAAGTGATGCTTTTAACGCATCAACTCGTTTAGACAATACTATGGCTAATGTTCAAAATGATTTGAATGTCATTAATTTCATGGCAAACCTAAAACATTTCCGAGGCATTCACTCCGATTTAAATTACAGACTTTTTCGACTTTTAGTTGAGTCAAAAATGTAATTTGCTCCTTATGTTTAGTTTGAACGCACTAATTTTTAATTTCTAGATATTCCAAATCATCTCTTCTTGGCAATTTATCGTTGCTCAAGATTATACGATTTAAATTTTGAGCGATCTTTACTGTACATATATATATATATGTAGGTAACAACTCACAATGAAAATTTCAGTAAATGCTTAAAACAGCTTACGTTAATATTATTGACATTTAAAATTTCGGATCCCGACAATTTTTAGATTAATCACGAAGTCTGCCATAAAATGCATATAAACTAGGTTAAAAAAAATAGTTCAAGATATCTCAATGTCAAAACTAGGCTCATACGGGCGGCGCCACGCCCATTGGTCTGACCGCACCAAATATTTATAAACAAAAGTAAAGCGTTCTCGCTAAAAAATTTTTCTAAATATCTCAATTTTCACTCGAAAATGCAATAGAAAAACCAGTAAGGAAAGACAGATAGTCGAGCGGGGCGCACTATATAATACCCTAAAACTCCCAAAAAATACGAAAATGGGCATTGCGATAATAATTTGAAATAATTGGTTTCGTTTCAGTTAACAAAGTACAAAGCTCCACATCCTCATCAAGACTTATTCTTAAAAGGAAGGTGTTGCTCATAATAAACTAGATCTGAAACGATAATCTTAAAATGCGCAGTATTATTTCATTGCCCAAGAATCGGAAGAAACAACTTCATAGATGGGACCTACTACTACTGGGACTAAACAGATTTTCCTCAACTTGATTCAATAACCTAATTTCTGCCAAATTATATAAAGATTGGACGTAAAATAAAGTTTTAATAGCGCTTAAATACTAAATAGGCAGGAACATAGTAAATATGTAAGTGGCTGTATATAAATCTGAACCT